>PVKS010041367.1:0-16077 GCA_004027875.1 Aplodontia rufa
CTTGGTAGAATTCTACCGTATATCCATCCGGACCTGGACTTTTCTTTTTTGGGAGAGTTTGATTGCTGCTTCAATTTTGCTTTCTGTGATAGGTTGGTTGAGATTTTCAATGTCCTCCTGTGTTAAAGAGGGGATGTAGCACACACATCTTTTGTGGGACCAATATTCTGCTTACCACACTTGGGAGACAAAAACATGAAAACAAAATCAAATGATATGAACATATAACACAAGTATTGTAAACAATATTTTAACAAAATAATAATTTGGGAATCTGACTCCATGATCGATTTATAACCAATAAATTCAACATTGATAAGCATCTAAAAAATCCATAATTATTATATTCAGAGAAAAGTAGAGATGCCACATAATCATCTCAGTAGATACAGAAAACAGTAGCTACAATTTACCAATTGTTGATCATATTGAAATAATTCTTAATAAATTGGAAGTTAAAAAGAACTCCCATAGTCTGATAAGAGGGGTTAACAGAAAACCTGCGTCGAATATCAACATTTGAAGTAAAATATAAAAAGTGCTCCCTTTGAAATTAGAAATGAGAAGACCCCTCCCATTCCACATAGAAGCCTAAGAAAATCAAGCTGGACAAAAAGAAAGAGAAGTTATAGTCAGAAGAAAATTTTAAAAATCTTTATAATTCTCAAGTAGAAAACTCCAAAGAATCTGCAGAATTAAAATGATAATATATACAGATGCTTGGGAAAAGTTAATATATAGAAAGCTGTATTCTTGCAATAAAGAGTTGGAGATATAATTTTAAAGTAGATATCTTTTACCTTATCAAAAATATAGGCTGCATAAAAACACACTTAACAAAAATATGTAAATTTTTTGTGAAGAAAACTTTTAAATATTATTGAGACATTAAAGACAACCTGAATAAACTTAAAACTTTGTCACTTTCAAGAAAGACTTGCTATTATAAGGAAACCAATATCCTTATTGGTTGCCTAAATGCATTTTTTATTTAAATTAAATAGCATTTTAGTTTTTAGAAACTTAAAACTCTGATTCAGATATATACAAGGGAAAGGAAAAGCCATAGTTAAGGCATACTTGAAGAAAAATAATGTGATATCCATTAGATATCAAAATTTTTTAAAATGCTGAAGCAATGGCAGTGATATTAATTAATAATCAAAAAAGGATACTGACGGTAGAAAAAGAAACTTTAAATTCATGCATCTATGAAATGGTATATAAATTCATGCATCTATGAAATGGTATATAAATTCATGCATCTATGAAATGGTATATAATAGTGGAGGCACATAAATTGGAAAATTAGGTCTATTCAGTAATTAATGCTGGTACAATGTCATATTCATTTAATGTTGGATCATTTTAGAAAGTATGGAACTAGATCCCTATCTTACAAGTTTCCCTCCAATTAAGACTGATTAAATCCTTAAATTTCTAAACTAAGATTATCAAATTTCAGGAAAAAAATAATAGAATTTCTTTGTAATCTTGGGGCTAGGGAATGATTTCTTCAGCATGACACAAACAGAACCAACTAAAAATGCATGTGACAATTTGATTAGTTAAAATGAAGAATTATAGCTCATTATGAGATACCACAAGTAAAAATGAAAACCATAAAGTAGAAAGCATGAGCCAAACAAAACTGACAAAAGATTATACGTAAAATACCCCCCAAATAACCCCCAACAAAACAGTTAGATATCCTAATACCGTAAGAAAAGATAACAAACGAATGGGGGAAATGGCAAAATATATATGCGGACAATCTTTTGATAGAGGAAAAAAAACCAAAGAATAAAAATATGTGGACTTAAGTCATTAATAATAAGAGAATGCAATTTAGTAGGATGATGAGATACTGTTTTATAGCCACTAGATGGGCAAAATTTAAATATAATAATGAGTCATCAATAAGGTTGTGACCTATGGAAATTCATATAAGCTAATATTAGGAGAATAAATTGGCCAAAAGTTAATATTGATATACATAAATTTGATTTATCTAAGTATGGTGACACACACCTATAATACCAGCTACTTGAGAGGCTGAGGCAGGAGGGTCACAAGTTTGAGGCCAGCCTGGGCAGCATAGCAAGACACTGTGACAAAATTTTTAAAATGTTTTAAAGGGCTGGGGATGTAGCTTGATGTTAGAGAGCTTGCCTTACGCACACAGGTCCTGGGTGTAATCCCCAGTACAACACAAAGTAAAAATGCCTCAGCTTCTCTTCTCCAAGTTATTACCTAGAGAAATGTTTTTACATGTGCCTTGATTCTTGAAAAAGGCACAGTGATCTTTGTAATAGTGTTACTTTTCTAATGAACAAAAAAAAACACTTGAACTCAAATGACCTTGAAGAAAATATATGATAATAGACACGTAGTTCCCTAAAGGAGTATTACACAGTGGAAAAAGTGATGGAGCCTTGAAACACATGGGGAGGGGAACATGCAAAACATGTAAGTTTGCATAGATATGATTCAGTTTTATAAGACACAAAAAGAAGGAAAATTAGAATATATCCTGTTAAGGAAAACTTTTTTTTTTTTTTTAAAGAGAGAGGGACAGTGAGAGAGAAAGCATCACTTTTATTTAGTCTTTCATGTGGCTTTCATTGCTCCAAAGCTTCGTTGTGTACATGGTGCTGGGGTTCAAACTCATGTACTCGCGCATGCCAGGCAAGTGCAGTAACCGCTGAGCCACGGCTCCAACCCTAGGAAAACATTTTTGACACTGGAAAAAAAAACAACAATAAGGGAATAATTAATCTCAATAATGCGGAGTGTGTTTTCTTTTCTGGGACAGGAAGGTGAGATAGAGAAACACAAGTGACAGATAATTCCAAAGCTGCTGGTGTGACTCAAGGTCATAAACCTGGAAATGGTTCGTGTTTATTTGATTATTGTGCCTCTGAATTTACATATATGGTATATATTTTATGTATATTAACTATTGCAAAATAAAAACTTTAAAAATTATGTATTATAAAAATGAGATCATATATTACAACAAAAGAAAACAGCAATAATTGTAATGTTGCCAAAAGTAACCATGGTTACTATTTTGGAATATTTCTCTTTGGCACACACACATACCATACACACATATTCCTGTGATCTGTCTACATAGGATGGGATTGTATAGTCTCTCAGGCATTTTCTCATTTTACTACTATTTTCTACTGTTGTTACATGAGCATTTCTATCTTTTTTTTTTTTTTAGAAACTGGTGTTTATTTTCTGTACTCTCATTTCCATTTTGCTTAAGTGTTTACAGAATAGCTTAAGACCACTCGGTGGTTGTTCCTACCCATCGTGGCCTGAGTGGTGGGAGCTGCAGCCCAGTCTTCAGTGGCTGGCTGGGCGCTCTAGTCTTCTCCAGGGAACTGCTAGATAGGCACAGAGGGTACCTGCATGCCCTCAGACCAATCTGCAACCTCAGGTTACGTGGGAGCATTTTTACCTTGAGCTTTAAGACTTAGCTTCCAAGGGCTATGTTATTTTCCAGTATCTGAATCACCATAACTTATTTATCCTGCACACCAATTTTTACAGTTTCATTCTTTTCTTCTTTCATTATCATGACAGTGATGGACATTCTAGAACCTAATCCTCTGTATTTTTAACCTTGATTATCTCCTTATTATTTCTAGAAATGGAATTGCTGAATCAGAGTACATAGATTGGGGAGGTTGAATTGATCGTCACTTTAAGCTGACCCCCATAAAGATGAATGACAATTTTTTCTCTCCCACAAAGTGTAGCATTAAATACCACCGTGTCGATACTGATAGGAATAAGGAATCAGGTCAAGGGAGAACTCAGCATGCATTTCCTCATCTTTCTTTTTCCTTGTCCTTTGTCCCCCATTCATATCCATAAATATATAACTACACATTACCAAGCATTAAGAGAAAACCAACAAGAACAAAGAAGGAAACAAAAACCATAGGGAAAAGAGAAAGTTCATATGAAGGGAAAACTTAAAACAATGATCCTCAACAAGATTTCAGAGAATATTGAATTGATACAACAAATGCATGCTACTATGAGAAAAGAATAATCAAAGAACTAAAAGTTTTCTTGGAATTTAAAACTATTCTTCTAGAAATAAATTATTTTAAAATTATGATTGTGCAAATAAAAATTATAAAGAAACTGAATCATGATGAGATAGGCCTGATCTGGTAGATGATCTGCAAATAAAATTACTTCAAGAAAAATCTGGGGGAAGAGGAGGGGAGGGGAGAGGGAAGGAAGATAGGGAGGGATCTAGGGCGACAACAATGTAGCATACTCTTAAACCCCACCCCCAGAAGCCAAATAATACATATGCAATCATTTCATTGTGGAAATTTCAAAATCATATATATATATATATGCATATTTATATCTGTTGTAGGGAGAAATACGGAAGAATCAAGAGACTGGGGTATGGATGATGTGGGGGTGATTCTGGATTAAGATCAAATGCATATCATATTGTTACATATATGCATTTACGATTGTATAACAATTCAATTTAATAAAAAAATAATGAAAAAAGTCTCCCAGAATGAGAAGCAAGATGAAAATCTCACAATGTATGTGAAAATGTTTTGGTATTAAACTACATATAATATTATACTAAGCCATATAGTGTGTGTGTGTGTGTTTGTATATATATATATATATATATATTTTTTTTTTTTTTTAAGTGAGAAGGACAGTGAGAGAGAGATAGAGAATCAATTTTTATTTATTTTTTTCCATCTGGCTTTTGTTTCTTCAACATTTAGTTGTGCACGCGGTGCTGGGGTTCAAACTCGGGTCTTTGCGCATGCCAGGCAAGCACTTCAACTGCTGAGCCACTGCTCCAGCCCTATATTATATAATTTTATATATCCGTAAAACTATAAATATAGTGGAATGTAACATATAAAGGGAGAATTCTAAAATTTTATAGAAACTGGGATAAATACATTCAGATTGCATAGAAATATGAGCATGTCCACACATGTGTATCTAACTGAACCGTTGCTTTGTATCATCACTAAATTTCATTCTTTCATAAGGCTTATTTTATTATAGAACTATTTCTCAGCATTTTGGAAATCACATAGGTTGTTTATTAAGAATCACAAGATGGAATTTCACACAGGCTGAAGTATAGTGAGCATGTAGTTTTATGCTTGCTCCAACATTTCTATGATTATAGAAAAACAGTGCTTTGGGGCAGATGATGGTCCTTTGGGAAACTGGGTAAGTTTTTCCAACTGCTTTGAGAATTCTCTCGAGTTTAGATTTACAGCAAGGATTCTGCATAGTTTTCAATTCATCTCAAACCAATCTGCCTTTTTAGTGGCTTTGAAACTAAATAGTACAGAGAATTTCATTTGCATGTCAAACTCTGTAATGCGTTTGGGTTTTTGCTATTATGTAATTTGAATTGTCTGCACATGGCATTTCTCTTGAAGACACATGCTTCACGTAAGAGTAAAATGCTCAGCTTGGTGGCCCAAAACTCCTAAAAATGGACACCAAATGCCACTAAAGCCTGATGGCAATGCCAGAAGTCCACCAATACCTAGGTAAAAACCACGAAGACACACTGTTCAATGAAAAGCACTTTTGGCCTAGTCTCATTCTTAGCAACCAGAAAGTACCCTGAATGTACACAGGATAACTAAACCACTGGCTAAAGTTGTCAACTCCTGAAATGGGGATTAGGTTATGGAGAAAATAAAAATATTAAATGAAGTGCCCCTGATAAATATTGACTTTCTGGACAGCTTGGGTCTCTTTTTCATGCTAAATAAAAATATGAGGTTTCTTAGTGACACTTAACCTATGAAGTCATCTCTAATAATGTTATAATACATTGGACAAGAAATACAAAACAAATGAATCCTCTAACTGAGCCAAATTATTACAACACTCTTTGACTAATTCTCTCCATGTTATGCTTTCCTCTGCCAATTACCACTCACTTCCTCAGTATAGTTTGTGTGGTTCATAGGAATTTAAAGCTGTCAATGTCATAAACTTGAGAATAATAATGACCACAAATAATAAGTGTAAACAAAATGCAGTCATAATGCAGCATATAAATTTGGGAAATAAAGAGAGGAAATAGCACAAAAAGACTCAACGTCTACAAGAAACAACAGACAAAAATTATTTGTTTGGTTTAGCTTATTACATTATCCTCTGGGAATTCCGATGACTGTGTTCCAATTCATTTCTGACTTCTTGTAAACAAAAGTCAAAGTCTTAGTATGTTCCTCTTTCTCCTATTGCAAACTCAATTTTATTATCATATTCTTCCACAGCAGATGAAAACTGCTAACATAATAAGCTTCTTCTGCACAGGCACATGTAAAAATAACATTATAAACATATAAATTTTGATGAGTTGGGGAGGGGGCTCAGTGGTAGAATGCTTGCCTTGCATGCAGGAGTCCCTGGCTTTGGTCCCAAGAACTACCAAAAAACCAAACAAAAACAAAAATATCATTCATTGCTAACCATATCAATTTTGTATGTATAACAAAAGGAAAGCATGATGGTTTTGTATGGGATGTCATATGTGGAAGAGAGAATGTACATCTGAAAAACAATATATGTACTCAAAGGAACTTATCATCCAGTGAAGGGAAAAAAAACATGTTCAAAAAAAGTTCCAGGATCTCCAGTGTAAACAAAGAGGTGAAGATAGAGGGATGAGTGTTGTATATTGGATATGCGGAACTAGGTTTCAAAATCTGAATATTAAATATCAATTGTTGGCTGGAGTGGTGGCTTGGCAGTTACAGTGCTTGCCCGGCATGTGCAAGTACGCGGGTTCAAACCCCAGCACCCACGTACTGAGTGTCAGAGCAATGAAAACCATGTGAAAAACTCAATAAAAAATGGATTCTCTCTCTCTCTCTCTCTCTTACACACACAGTCTTTCTCTCTATTTTTAAAAAATAAATAAATAAAAAATAAATATATATCAATTGTTATGGCATGTAATTTTAAAAGTTCCACCGCATGACCATGATTGAGTGTTCTTTCAGGTCTGGGAGAACAGACTACTTTTAGAGACTAAATCATGGTGTAATTGATGCTCTTCTGAGTTGGATTTTAAGAAAGCTAGCTTTGCATGAAGTTGGGATGTGTACATGTGTAGTTTCAACTAATTCAATGTATTACATAGTTCAAAAATGTCATCACTACACTTACATGAAAATTTCAACAAATATTGACAAAATAATTGTTGGAATTTATCAAAGAAAAATAATCTACCACAACACTTTTCTTTTGATACTATGGGGATAAAGTGATTGTTTGGTTGACTGCTTGAACTCAATTTTCAACCAATTGTGGTTTTATAGAAACATGATCCTGGCTTCATAAACCTTCTTTGTTTTCCAATTCAATTTATGATGCAGTTTATGAACATGAGAAGATAGTAAACTCGGGTCCCACGTGTCATTGGTTTAGCAATAATGAGTCAGCCAAATGGACCACTAATGGAACTGCCGGAAAAGGAATATAGAAATGTGAATGCAAAATAGCCACAAAAGTGGGCCTGAGCACTTTTCTGGTGTGCCCACTTGACAGCTGTACTTCAGATGTTAAGAGGGATCCTTGGTAAACGGAAAAGTCAACACTTAGTATATCCTGCCAATTCCTCCATACATTAAAAATAAGTTAAATTAGCATGGGATGGTAGAAGTCTTTTTTAATTTTTTTAACCTGGAAGGCAGGAAAATATAATCTGGCTGTACCTGTAGTTAACTGTATGATACTACACATGCCTCACTCTATACCGTAAAATACAAGTTGCACCAGATGACTTTTTTTATCCCTTTTAGCTCAAAATTCTATTATTAAAAAAAATAACTCTAGACTTCTAATTTGAATGCCAGATTTCAGCCCAATGTGAATTAAACTGGCTGGGTTATGAACCAACTACAAAGTAAGGTTTATAATGGAAACAGCAGTGACCCTTGGCTGTAGCAAGGCGGACAGTTCCCGCTATAGTGTTCAGTTACCGCTCATATCCCTGGGCAGCGACTGCCTCATTATGTAACAGTGACTGTTGCAGGATTACTTAATCCTTTCGCTAACCCTAATTGCACACTCTGCCTGTGGCTCCTGTAATACCTGGTTGTCTTCAATGACATGCTCCAAAGTATATGTGGTTGCCACTACCAAATCCAGCTTTTGCTGGTTTAAAATAACACTGTTGTGTGTAGCTTGCGAATACCACCATTTTTTAGAGTACATTTTTTTTTTTTTTTTTTTGCTTTCTCTTCTGTCTTTTGCTAACTGGCAACGGCTTCCTTCCCAAAATGACCTAGCACTAGGAAATATTCTAACAAATAATAAAATTGGCTAGTACAGGTACAGTACATGCCGTTCTCTGACTTACGGTACAAACCAAGTGAGAAGCCCAAACTGGAGAGAGCTTGGAGACAGGCAGACGAAAATGATTCATGTTGAATGCTGTCTTGAATTGAATATGGTTGACTCCTTTCTCGTCTTTGCAGCTCTTAGCACTTAGTACTGCCTTTATGAATGTTTTAACTCTTGGCAAAAGAAAAATTATTGGCAAGTTTAGAAAATAAAGAGAACTTTTGTAACACAAAATATAGATGGAGTTGAATAAACATCCACTCAGACACAAAAGATGGAACAAGACTTATTGATCCCAACTGGCAAATGCTTACTAAATATATATTTAAGGATATTAAGGTTTAATAGATTTTATTTACTAATATCAGGTGATGGCACCTGAGGGGAGATCCACATAATAAAATATTTTTCTGTTTTTCTTGTACCAGATAGCCCATGTTCCCAAGCCATCTATGGGTTGCACCACTCCGTTCTCCTAAAAAGCCTAAGAAATCCAGCCTTATACCCTCAATGAGTGGTTTCTTAGTCACAGTCTACTGGATTCCAACTCATGCGACTTTATCTCCCTGGACTCAGCCAAAGCAATTTCCGATAGGATATAATCCATAGTGACTGTGGATAACATGTCCAGAGGCCAATGAGGTAGCTTGATCCTGGAGCTATACCTAGTAAAATTCCCTGGCATAGGTGCTACTTGCATGGTGTGAGGGTTAGCAGAGACAGATCATTTGCATTAGGGCTCATAGGGGATTATCAGTGGTCATATATCACTAGAACATTTCTGGTATCCTTAGAGCAGTGCACTCAGTCCAGCCTTTGGAGCTACTGAGTTCATGCCCTACTCCTTTCTTTTCTCTATGTCAGTACGATTGCTCAAAAGTTATCTAACAACAATCAAGCTAATAGTTTAAAGTCTGTCAGTTTTGCTAGAATGCTTCATTTATGTCCACTTATTATTTTCAATCTTTGAGTTTTGATTACTGATTGTAAATTGAATAGTATCATGTACTAATGAACTTTCATCATCGTTGCATATTCATTTTGTGTTCACAATTTTATACTCCCATGTATACTTTGGATTTTACTTTTTCTTAACCCTATTGCAGGGATTTGAATATCCCCATTTATGTAGTTCCAAAATCCTAGAATTTTAAAAATAGAATGTTTAAAGATGAAATTCAATGTTATAATAAAAGAACATATCTACATTTCTATATATTCCTGGGTGGGAGATGATCTTTGAAATCAAGTAAACTGATCCTTCACAGAGATCGAACTTTATTTCCATCGTAAGTCAAGAAGGAAGATGACCCTGAGAGGCTTAGGTGCCCAAGGTACAGTTCTGTTCTGGTCAGAGGTGCCCGGCATTGGCACATAAGATTTCTTCTTTGTACACCCCGGGCTTGACTGAGCAGCTGGCAAATGCTGGGCAGGCACTGACACAGTAGTGTCCACGGGAGAAAGGTTCTAGAATGCCAGCCTGGAACTAGAGTTCCTCTAACAGGTGCTCTAGAGAAGATGGGACGGTGGTTAGTCAAATACATATCTTAGAGTATGTCATGCCTGACATACTCTAAGATATTTCACTGAAGTTCTTCCAAAGGAATTTTTATTTCAAAGGAGACTTAAATAGACATAAAAAATATAATGCCTGTAATGGACCTAATAAATAGAATTGGCTGTTTGATGACACATTTAGGTTTTCTCTTTTTTTTAATGAAAGAGCAGAAATTTGTTTCTAACAGTTCTGGAGGTTGAAAAGTCCAATATCAGGGTACCAGCATTTGGTGTCTGATGAGGGCTTTCTTGCTGCAACACACATGACAGAAAGTAGAAATGCTAGCTAGCTGAGTGCAGTGAGAAGCCTCTTTCATAAGGGCCTTAATCTCATACATGAGGAAGGAACCATCATCATCTACACAGTCAGGCTTTCTAATTCAGTCCCATGAACTACATGGGACTGAGGAGAAGAACTGGTCATTGGTGGTAAATTCTTAAGTAGGCCAGGTACCCAGTGATAGAACCAACCAGGCTACCCCAACAAGCATGGTTCTGAGATCTAGATGCCCATTGTTTAACCATGCACATTTTATTTGTAATATATCAATTTTTGTGCTATCATTTTAAAATCTGCCCAAAAGTAACACTGTCAAAAAATTTGAATATACGTAAAAAAATTTGTACTGTATACTGTAACAAAATTGTTACTTATATTTATAACATGAAAAATAGACTCCTTCCATATTAGGAAAGAATCCTCAGTGGCTGATGGAGCCCAGATACCAACTGTTCTGCTAAAGGACCTGCACTTTATAGATTTCTGCCTTTGTGTGGCATTGGTCAGATGTTCCGCAAACTTGTGCAGTCACACAATGGAAATCAGACACAAAACAACCTTAGTCATTGGGTGATTTTCAATTACTTGCTCAAGTAAAAAAAAAAAAAGCACATTTTTGGGGCATGACAGACTGCAATGCAAGAGCATACAGTACAAACTGTACACTAATAAAACTTTGTCCTGCGTGTGGGTTGGAGTCATGAATTTTCGTGGCTAGAACAAGTTATAATCACATTCTTGGGTTTGGGATTTTCCTCCCTTTTTAATGTTTCAAGGATGAACTCCTATGCTGGAGGCTTAATCTTCAAAATTAGGACTCTAGAGAAAATGGTCATAATAATGCAATAAAAAATCTGAAGAAGACTTTGGCAAACAGAAAGCCAATTTCCCAGTGGTTAGTCAGAAGTCTATCTTAATTTGGAATCAATTCCTGCACAAGATAGTGACCAAACCCTGCCCCTGCCACAAAACCACAAAACAAGATCAATAACAAAAACACACACCAAAAAGATAATGTGTGTCCAGCACTGTTTAGTTCTATCTTTGATAGGACTATGTCTACTTGGGTGGGTGAAATTCTAAAGAAAGCTCCACGGCTAGAGCCAGGGTGATATTAATTATAAAACTTATCCTTCATGCATATGAGGTCATCTATTTTAGGGTTATGTAAGATAAACACAGCAGCTGACTCAAATAACCAATCATTCTACTATGGTTTACTGCTCTAAAACAATAAGATAAGATGGAAAAATTAACTCCCACAATCTCATGAGCAAAGGATCACCTAACAATGTTTGGGTAGGTTTCTGTATGCAGAGTTAAGTTCCACCTCTATATCATAGAACTCGCTTCTTGAGGAGCAAAGAATTATTTTTGCTTAGAAGTAAGCAATATATTTCATATTAAATTTCTAAATAAAAATTTGTGTAGTTAAATGCCTGAGACTTTTGGAAGTTTAGATAAAATAAGTTTGAGATAAAACTTACTGAGAAATAAAACTTCCAAACTAAGTTTCAATAGTCCTTTGGATGACTCTAGGAGAATTTTGGGGAGAACCCTTTAATAGGGAATATTTCACAGCCTTAGACTAAAAGGATAATTTTCATCACAGTATAAGACGTAAGAGAAATTCACACAGTAAAAAGACTGAGTTTATCTTTAGAGTCCTGCTCTGCCACCTTTTGTAAAGATGTAGAGAACTCCACTTCTAGAGTTCACATGAAGGCATTTTCCTGCAAATGAAACTTTTCAGATTCAAATACCAAATACCAAATATTGTTAATTGAAAAATTCAGCAAATTTTTATTGAGACACTGCTATAAACCGTCTTCTATTCAATGTTCTAGGAGTACAAGTGTAAATAATTCCACCACTCATAGAGATTCTAGTTAAGTGTTCAATGACTTTTTCTAACTCTTTATTACAGACATTTTCAAACATATACCAATTTTGAGAGGGCAGTTTTAAGGAAACTAATGAGCTCACTACTCATTCTCAACAATTATCAATACAGGAACAATTTTGTTTTTCTCAGTACTTCTATTCACTTTGTATGCCATGCCAGTCACATCATTTTAATGTAGATCTCAGGCATATAACATTTTGTGAATACATATTTTAATTTCAATCTCTTAAAGATAAGAGCTCTAAAAGGCCATAATGCCATTATGACACCTAATATCTGTATAGTAAATTACTGTCTTTATACTTGAAATATAGTAAAAGAATAGATCTTGGGCTGGAGTGGTGGCTCAGCGGTTAGAGCACTTGCCTGGCATACACAAGGACCTGGGTTCAAACTCTAGCACATCTGGTTTTTGTCAGAAAAACAAAACTCTGATGAAAAAATAAACAAAATAGATTCTCTCTCTCTCCCTCCCCCTACCCCACCTCTCTCTGAAAAAGAAAGAGTAGATCTTAAACATTTGTTATCACACACGTGCACACACAAATGTTAACAAGGTGACCTGGTAGATGTGTTAACTAATTTGTTTGTGGTAATCATTTCACAATATGTACATATTTTAAAATGTCCTGCTGTAACAATTTCAATTGTCACTTGTATCACAATACAGTTGAAAAAAAGTTTAAAGGTTATAAAAGTAGAAAAATAAATAAAAGTTCTGACAATAGGTATTTAATGCCATCAAAAACTCAATCATTGCTCACATTTCCTAGTTTATTTCACACACAACTCACACAAACACAGACACTTTTACAAATAAATCAGACATTAGATCAGTATGTCTATTTAAATTCTTTCAGTTTAAAGCTTCCCTCTTCAAAACTACTTTTGTGTATATAGGAAGCAAGACCAGCAAAATTCCTCATTTTCTGAATTTTGCTGATTGCAACTCCATAGTGTCACCCGATATAGTCTTCTTTTTTAATTGTTATTTCTGTCAAGACCCATGCAAATGTTGATACAGACGTACTATAGATAGATAGATATAAACAGTTTCAGATTTTGATAAAATCAAGTATCTTTAAAACTGAAAAATCAAACTAAAGATAAGACTGCATTTTTAAAAGATGATAGTTATAACATCATGGTGTGTGACCTGTCCAATCTTCCGTATTTATACTAAAATCTCCAAACCTGGAATACCAAAGACTATGATCAGTGCTCTCTGTCTGGGATGACCATATTCCAAAGCCATTTACTGACATCCTTTTATTGCTCCAAGTTGGTTAGAAAGAAACTCTAACTTTTATACACAATCAGGTTCATTCTCAGCAAGCTGGTAGCATCTTAGACACATTGATGCTCCCACATTTTTCCCTTTTTCTTGTAAGGAGGTAAAAGCTTAATTCTAGAGAGTTGTATTGTCCTACCATATTCCATTTTCCAAAATCTCACTTGTTCAATTCTCCTTTTAAATTTTGTTAAGTATATTCTTTTCTTATAAACTGATGTCTAGTCAACAAAGTAAGTTTAAATATTTGAAGTCAAATCAGTTATTTCAGTATATCATACACAAAGTCAGCGTCAGAGTCATTGTTGCTTTACTAACTTTGAACAATCTACATAAAATTCTCATTCCATCAATGGGTCTTTTATGAACATGCTCATTTAAACTATTTAACAATTTAGAACTTTATAGTACTTTTCTCTCCTAGAAAATATTGGTTTCCAAAAGGCACTAATTTTAGTTTCTCATTTTCATGAAAAAATTGGCAAATATCTATATGCTTAAAATATACTCTGCTTGAGCAATCTAGTCTCCTATAATTCCTGCAGTTAATAGTCATGACCTCTCAAGGACCATAACAAGGAAGATTCACTGAATTTACTTGAGACCTGCTTTGGCACACAGCATCTTTGGGGGCAATATTGCTTCATAGCTCAGCGTCCTGCTATAGGGGAATACACACCACTCAGTGCACAGGGCAGAGGAGCCAACAGGAGAGCTCACAGACATGTCTGCTCAGGACTGAGTAGATTGCAGGCTTGTTTATGCTAGAACTCTCACTGCTAGACAGCAGAACTAACTCCCTTAGAATCTGTTTCCATTATAGTCCCTAAGGCAATGACACACAGCTGTGGACAGGAAATAGGCTCTTTAATTTGTTAACCATGCCCAGAAAAGAAGAAAACAAAATGCTTAAATGAGACCATAAAGAGTTCTTTTAAAAGTCTTCTCTAGAATCAGCTTAAAAAAGCAATACAGACTTTCCCCCACATAGGAAATGTATGTGTATGGCTTGTTTGTTCCTTAATATATATCTAACCTTAGATTTGAGCCCCATGAAATCCTCTACTTCCCACTCTTCAGTTTCACCTTCTCTTAGTGATCACATTGTCTAAAGGTTCTGACTGACGACAAAAGATTGCTGAATCAAAATTGCTGAAATACTTACTGCTGACAGATCCCATTTAGAAAAATTCGCATGGTCGAGGGAGACTGAGGTTCAGCTAAGGACATTATTTCCTTAAATAAGGGTCCCATATTTTCAGAGCAGGAAATTAACTATTTCAATACAACTCCACTCTGCATACGGCCCTTACGCAAATCTGTTTTTCAAAATGCTTTCCAGTTTGCTTGGGTTTTAATGCACTCACTTTGGATGTCATGGAATATTTTGAATATATAAAAAAATTCAGACTGTAGCACAACCAGAATCTGGAACCAAGACCCAGCTACTGAGCTCTACAAGTTCCAACATTGTGCAATATTTGCTTCAACATTTGTTATTTTTTTAAAGTAGCTTGTTACAAATGTGACTGAGTTTCCCTGATTACCTTCCTTGTGTGTTATGTTATTTTCCCCTCCTCTTTGTCTTGCCAGAGATAATCACCATCCGGAATTTGGTTATTTATCATTGTCGTGCATGTTCACACTCGGTGACACAATGTCCCACATTGCTTGGCCTGTCTTCAGATTCTGCACAATTGCTATCACAGTGGATGTGTCTCTCAATAATGTCCTTTCATCACTTAACATCATTTGAGATTTAATCAACTTGATAAATACTGCTGTAGTTCAATCATTTTCATGGCTGAGCAATATCTACTGAAAACTTTTCCCACAATTTCTCTGTCCAATGTCTTCATTTTTTTTTGCCATTACTCAATGGTGCTATGAACATTTTCATAAGTGTCTCTGAGCAATACACAATAGAGTCTCTAAATTTCCAACTTTGATACAGCCACACCATTCCTCAAAATGCATGTAGCAATCTACACTTCCACTAGGTTCCAAATCTTAACCAATACACCAGTGACTGCCAGTAATTGATATGTTTTATTAAGCTGAAGTATATCTTTTAAATGTGTTATCTTTTTACTTGCATTTTATTCATATTGTTTATTGGATTTCAGCTTCTATTCAAAACCATCACTTTTTTTATATGTGTGGGAATTATTATTTCTATATAATTCTTTGCTGACTATCAGAGTTATAAAATATAGTACAAATTATAGATTTTTAAAACTTTGTTTATCATAGTTTGGGTTTTTTTCTGCCTGAATAGAAGTTCATAAAATTAAAATATGCCAATTTGTCCGTGATGGAATCCTTCCCAATCCTGAGATTATGAAATCATCCTCTTAAAGTTTCTTTTAAACATAAGTTAGTTATATAATTTTCTTTTTTCTACCTACTAATATGTGTCATTGATAAATGTTGTATTAAATTTCCTAGTATTTCATTTAAACCTTTCTTATAAGTTAACAGTATAATTAACCTTTGTTATGTTTATTTAGCTTTTGTAACTAATATATATAATTTAATGGAAATAGTTGAATAATTCTCATTTTGTTTTCAGTCTATATATTGTAGAGATTACCTATTCCTTGAAGGTTATAAAACTCATTTATAAACTTTTCTAGCCTAGATTTTGGG
>PVKS010041368.1:0-16057 GCA_004027875.1 Aplodontia rufa
AAAAAAAAAACCAAGAGGTAAACAAAAAACAAAACTAGTTGGTAAAGTTCTGAGTTTTTCTGCCCACTAGATCAGTGAGTATGTACCACGGGGGTGCGTTCAAATCTGACATCAAGCTGGGGATTCTTTGCAGTTGAGCTTGTCAGGGAGAAGCAGTTTGGTTAAGTCCAGTGACCTGGTTTTTCTTAGTGAATCTCCTCAAAAATTTTGGTTGCAAAAGGGTATTCAGCTCTCCCTGGGTTGTAATCCTGAGATGATTGCTTTCTGCCCATCCACACTCTAGAATTTCTTGGGCATGGGGCTTGGAAGCTGTAGACAATCTAGTTGATCCTAGTGTAGATGTGTGGGTCTCTCACTGATCCAAGGATAGTGGCCAGCCTGAAATTTACTTCCTCAGGATCTCTGGTGACCCACTCTGTGTGTGTTGTGATCTTCAGAAGACCCAAGAGCTGCTCTGTGGGGTTGACTGAAAGAAACCCACAAAAGATGGTCCAGATTGTGCCAGTTCTTACGTGATTCTCCATTGCAAGCACTAGGGGGCGCCCACCTGGAGAGGTCCAGGCCTTCGAAGTCTTGGCTATGCAAGGTGCTCAGAGGCTAAGGGGAAGCCCACGCTGCCCCATATATTCAAAGCTTCCTGAGGCAGATATCAAACAGAGGCTGAAGCAGAGGATCGCCTTTAGAATGCTGTGCCCTGCTGCAGAAAGCTCTGTTCACAGGCTTCTCCTATTTGGGCGTGTAGAGGAGCAGGCAGAAGGTTGCCACCTGAGAGGTTTGTGAGCTGGAGAGGGGATTTGCAGTTCACACAGCCCCCAGAGCAGATGGCCAGTTGCGGGGGTGGGTAACTTCTTTCTTTCTGATCATGGGACTGAGGCCCCAAGTCACTGCTGAGCAACCTGCCCCGCTCTCGCACACTGGTGCAAGCACTTATGTTAAAGGACTTTAAAATCAGCTCTTGTAAACTGTGGGCACAGGCACGGGTGGAGAATTATTGTCCGCCGTGATTGAGTTAAAGATCTTGTGCCGAATCCTGTCCTTCCCCGGCTCCGCAGGCAGCGACTGGAGGTGGAGATTCCCAGCACCACACAGACCCTTTGGGAAAGGGCCCAATCTCGGGGCGATCGATTCTGGTTTTCTGGCCATGGTGTCTGAGAACCCAAGACCGCTTTTTGCTGAGCAACCCACCCTGCCCTCAGGGAAACGTCACAATGGCGGGCCGGATGCAGCCACTCGCACAAACAGCTGCAGGTTCGCTAATGTGAGCAATTAAATCTCAGCACTTTATACAGAGATCATGTGCAGCCGGCCGGGTTAGGGTATTTGATTAGGAAACTCGCTCCGTTTCCGCCCTCCAGAGTAGCTCCCCTCCCCCAGGTGTGGGCCAGATTGCTCCACTAAGTTCTCCTTTATGTTCATTAATGGACCACGTTATTCCTTTGGAGTTAAAAAATTAGCGAGGAATAATGTTCCCCCACACTGGGAGCTTTGTCCTACCGTGGGAATCCGAGTGCTCTCATGCAGCGTGAGGTGATTCTCAGGAGCTTGTCGGAGTCATTGTTAGTGGAGTGGACACCATCTTCTCAATCCTCAACAACATTTTTAAAAAAATAATAAAAAGAACAGAAGTCTTGTACTAAAGGCTTAGTCCCTGATTCAGCATCGTTCAGTGGTGGGCCCTTTGGGAGATGATTGGATATTAAGGGTCTGGTCTCATAAATGTATTAATTTATGGGTTTATAACTTAATGAACTACTGGAGATGGTGGAAACTTTAGAAGGTGGGCCTAGTTGAAGGAAGTAGGTCACTGAGAGTGTGCACTTGAAGGGTGTATTTTGTCCCTATCCTCTTCCTCCAACTCTCTCTGCTCTCTGGCAGCCATGAACTAAGAAGCTGTGCCTCACCCTGATGCTCGGCGTCACAATGACCCAGAAACCATCAAGCCAAGTGACCACGGACTGAAACCTCTGAAATCACGAATCAAAATACATCTTTCCCATTTTAAGGTGACTTTCTTAGGCATTTTGTCATAGTGATGAAAAGCTGACTAGCAGGTTAAGAAACCAAACTTTTAACTCTCCTGTAAAAGTTAAATGTAACTACATGGCCCATGTTCAGGAATGGTCCCTATTATCAGAGTTGACTGAGTGGGTTCTTTTTCCCAGTGATAGACATGATCCTGAAATCAGCCCCCACCACATTCCACCTCACACCTGGCCCACTTACTTAGAGTATTAATTAGGCCTCTGTGACAGGTGGGTTTGAAGCCGTTGTTCTAGTGTGAGACAGAGATAAAGGCCCTCCCTAATAATGAGAAGGGAAGCTAAAAGTTGAAAAATAAGGACACAGAGCCTGGAGGGAGAGAAGGGAAATGTTAAAAGCTTCCTAAAACATGGTGGGAAATTAAAGCTGTTAAAGAAGATCAGAGAAAATTCTGTTGTAAAGAATGCTCTAAGTACTCTGAAGACTATGCATAATTAACGTTAATCATCATATTGATTCCTTTGCTGTGCTATAAAATGATATAACCCTGTGCCATATATGGCCCCTACAGAATTCATCTACTCACTGTTCCCCAGTATTTTCTGAAAAGAACCTTTATTTTCTATTTGGTACAAACCAGATGAGAAGAAATATTTCTGTTTTACTTGCAGCTAGAAGTGGACATGACCCCAAGCTTCAGCCAGTAGGATGTGAGTGTGTTAGCTTTATGTCACTATAATTAAACACCTGACATAAGATTACTTATTAAAAAGAAAGGATTATTTTTCCTACAGTTCTGGAGGTTCAAGTCCTAGATTGGGAAGCTCCAATCATTGAAGTCTCTACCAAAAGATGCACATCAGGACAGGAGTGTGTTCAAGCAAGCACTCACATCTCAAGCCAGGAACAGAGATGGAGGGAGTGAGGAAAGAGTGGCAGAGATAGGAGGGTGGCAGAGAGTGACAGGGAGGAAGGAAAAATCAATTTATCTGAGTCCCATAGTCCCCTTTGAGGTTACCACTCCCCAATAACCTGAGGTCCTCCCACTAGTCCCCACCTCTTAAAAGTCCATAGTACCTCCCAATAATGCCACCCAGGGAACAAAGTCTTTACATAAAACCTCATCCAACACAGCAGAGAAGTCATGGATATAATTTCTGAGATATGGATTTAAAGGGAAGGAATGAATCTCACCTCCGCTATAATCCCTCCAACCTGATGTCCAGGATACGGATCAAACAGAAAGCTGTGTTGGGCACACTAAGGAAGGTAGAGTCACAGATGACCCACTGAAGCAGAGCTGCATGCCAGACTCAAGCTATCAACCTCCAGATTATAAATCAAGAGAGATAATTTTCATAACATTTATGTCACTACAAACATGAGTCTCTCTTATACATGACCAAACTTCTACCCTAAATAGTATATCTGGAAAACTTTCAATGAAGTCTGTTTGCACTATAGGCTCCACTTGCACACTATGGAGAGAAAGGAATGAGGAGTATTCAGCAGAAATGCAGGGTAGAAGGATAGTCCTGCCTGCACAGATGCAGGAGATGCGTCAGGAGAATCAAGACCATCTCCAGAAGTAATAGAGAAATATAAACCCCCCATTCCAAATGCACAAGAGAGATGGTGGACTTCCACCAACTTTTGGATGGAAAATTGAGTCAAAATATTTAAAGTTTCAACAACTCAGCATGCTGGAGGCATGGGGTAATGAGAGCAGCACACACTTGTATGCTGCACACATATTCATGTGTACACATGCATGCATGTATGTGTGCCCATGCATACATAAAACAGTATCCAAAATAGGAGGAAAAAAATCTGTCTTCACAATTTGAACTTATTTTCAAAGGGAGAATCTCAAAAAATTGTTGATAATATGGCATTACAACTTCCTCATTATTAAATGTATTTTTAAATTATCTTTTGAGTTCTATATTGAAATATAATTTTTGCAACTTCATAAGCACAAGGGATAGTCATAGCTCTGGGGTCAGATAATGTACCAAGTCTATACATTATTTTTCCTTGAAGATAATACTCTGGTGACTTTCAAGAGAATACACTTAAAATAATAAATTGAAGTTCACTGCATCTCATCTATTTGTTTTGCAAGGACAGTGGAAAGTGCTGCATTAAATTATTCATTAAATACATCTTACTTTACTCTCTCTGCTTTGTGTCTATATTCCTTCTTAGGACATTATCACTTTAATTATTAAAACATCCCCCGTGAGGTTCATAGTAATTATTATCATCCTGGCATCAGGATGTAGAATGGAAATTAAAATACAGTAAACAGAAGATGACAATCCTGCACATTGTAACATCAAAACTGTAATAGTTTGGGGCTGGAGCGGTGGCTCAGTGGTTTCGGCGCTTGCCTGGCAAGCACGAGGACCCAGGTTTAAACCCCAGCACCATGTACACAACTGAGTGTTGGAGCAACTAAGGCCATGTGAAAAACTAAATAAAGTTGTTTCTCTCTTTAAAAAAAAAAAACAAAACTGTAACAGCCCCCTAAAAGTAATAAACCAAGAAATATTTCCAGTGTGGATCTCACTTTCACACTGGATTGGGACATTCCACCAGAACCTGACCAGATTCTTGGCCCATGGGCAGACTACATCCTGAGGAAGACTGATGGTTAGGACAGTCTAACTGGCCTTTGAGCTCTAAAGATTTATATTAATTCTTAAAATCCTTGTATTCATACTCTTACATCCTTACTAGCACTCTCCCAGTACAACCACTTCACAAATGTGCACACACCTGAAAGGTACTTTGAAAGTGGAGAGCTAGAAGGACCTATCTAGAGAGAGAGCCAACTGCCTAAGAGCTGCCTAGGTTTGAGAGTCCCACAAAGTAGAATCAAAGGGACCTAGGCTTTTCATTGCAACTCTCCTGTGAAAGGCAGAAAATGAGACAAAAATCCTTCCCAAGACTGGAAGAGTTCACCTGATGCAAAGTCCTGGGCCATTTGTTCTGGAAATCAGTGTTAAGTATGGGACACAAGAATATATCCTACCACTCCATGATTCTAGGATTTTCATTATACCAATCTAGCTTATTTATTTTCACATCAGTGTTACAGTGATCTTAATCCAAAGATGAAATTATATCCCTTGATAAATAAAGTATTTGAAGGACAAATTATTTACATTGATGTACTCACCAAATATATGGATGCTGATTACAAAATAGTCACATAGAAAAAGAGGAATTCTAAAGTACTTCCCATAGAATTTTACAGAAAGATGAAGTATTGGCAAATGGTGGCTAGAAGAACAGGTGAAGGTTGTTTCTGATTCTCTACACTCTTCTATAATGGCACTGAATTTTTTTAAACTCTTTTAAATTTGGTTTCAAAATGTTCATTTCCAGGCATGGTGGCACATGCCTGTAATACCAGCAGCTCAGGAGACTGAGGCAGGAGAATTCCAAGTTCAAAGCCAACTTCAGAAACTCAGAGGCCATGAGTAACGTAGCGAGACCCCACCTCAAAATAAAAAGGGCTAAGGATGTTGCTCAGTGGTTAAGCCTCACTGGATTCAATCCCCAGTAAGCCCCTGCCAAAAAAAAAAATTTACTTCCATCCAACCCAAAAAAAATATTTACTCAGGTATTGGGAATTTAACCCATGGGCACTCTACCACTGAGCTACATACCCAGTGTTTTTTTTTTGGGGGGGGGGTATTTGTTGTTTTTTTGTTTTTGTTTTTGTTTTTTATTTTGAGGCAAGTCTTCCTAAGTTCCCAGTATGACCGCAAATCTGTGATCCTCCTCCCTCAGTCTCCCAAGTTTCTGGGGTAACAGGTGAGAGCCACCATACCCAGCTTTATATATACTTTCAAAATAAGAAAATGGTTAGTATGATATTTTACTCCTCAGCTGTTTGTTGAGATTTTAGTTTATCTATGAAAGATGCCCTAATAACCTTACTAATGAACAGACAAAAAATTGACCAGCCCTTAAATATTTAGAGTCTGCTCTCCCTGAAAGGAGCTAATAAGCAATTAAAGAATACCCATAGAGATGGAAGAAACGATCCCTTAGGGAGGAATAATGACAATGGGTAATCAAGATTCAGTCCTGGGTGAGGGTAATGTTTCTGATCCAGGGATAGTGGGCATAGAGACTTGACATTACAAATATTAACTCTCCATGATTCAGAGTGAACTTGCCCTCCCTGTTGCCAAACACAGGTAGTCAGGACTCTTCATTATCGTTTTCCTCACTGCTCATCTCTCAAGTAATATTTTGGTATTTTCCTTAATGCTGATGCTCCCTCAGATGGGAGCGGTTTTGTTGGCGCATCGTAGTTCTACACAATGAAGGGGTTTGGGGGTTGCACTTTGATGCATGCACCCATCATAAGAACTTACTGTGAGCCAGTTCCCTCCTCAGCATGCCCCTCCCTTTTCCCCCTTCTCCCCCTCCCCGGTCTCTTTTCTGCTTTAATTTCCTCCCAATTATATCTACATATGCGTAAAATTTTTTGGCTGTTTTAGTTTTAAATGCCTGTATGGGAGCTATTCAGCATCTCAGAGGTGCCATATCCCTCCTTTACCAACCTCTCCCCCTCCCCCTCCGCACACCCCTATCCCCTCCTCTGTGAAGCTGCCCCTAATTCCAATGCAAATCTGTATTTGATGAATCTATTGTCTTAACGTATTGTTGTCTCACTCTTTCCTCTATTGTATTCTGGTTTCACAAAGGAGAGAAAACATTTGGCCCTTGAGTTTCTGGGTTTGGCTAATTTCACTCAAGATTTTCTCTACCTCCATCCATTTCCCAGCAAAGGCCATGATTTCATTTTTTAAATAGCTGAGTAAAACTCCATTCTCTATATATTCACCACAGTTCCTTGTTCCATTCAGCCAGTGATGGGCATCTGGGTTGATTCCATAATTTAGCTGTTGTGAACTGTGTTATTATAAACGTTGAATTAGCTGTGCTGCTGTAGTTTGCCAAATTTATATCTTCTGGGAAAATACCCAGAAACGGGATAGCTGTGTCATATGGTGGCTCCATCCCTAATTTTTTGAGGAGTCTTCATACTGCTTTCCAGAGTGGTTGTAGTAGCTTGCAATTCCACCAACAGTGTGTAAGGTTTCCATTTTCCTCACACCCTCTCACCATATAATGCCCTCTGTATTCTTGATCTTTGCCATCAAATGGGAGCTTTTAAAATAATTATTACTCACATGTAATGTCCCTCAGTCCAGAAAGGTGCAGAGGAGAAATGCTGCAGGAAAAAGCAGCTTAGGGTTTCAGTGATAGAGTTTTTTCAAATTTCTCTTTAGGTCACAAAAACATCAAGAAAAGAAACACTTTCTTGTCCATTCACATAAAATCCCTTGGGTAACATTGCAATGTCATCGTCATAGTGCAAACATTCCTTTGGTTTAGGAATGTGGGAATTGTCTCAGTCCTGAAAAACATTTCCTTTCTCTACGAGTGTAGTCATTCTTTTTCCTTAATGCTGAAGGATAAACATGATTTTAAACCTTTTTTAAATGCATTTTTAGGAGTAAACATAGGCCAGCCAAAGCAGAAACAATACTATCATACTATCTGGAATAATCCAGTCTGTCATTCTGAACAGAATTCTAGTTTTATATTTCCTTCAAAAACAGAAAAGGAGAAAAATGATGGCAACTGATGGAGTGACTGCTTTGTCAGTCAGAGGAAAACTCCCCAGGACAGCTTCACCAATTCAAGGTGTGTTTCAGGAATAATCACAAATGGAGCTCAGCGCTCATTTATGGAGACTTTTGGAAAAGCTGAGATTTGGATACACTTAATGGGGAAAAGAGGGATTTTATACATTAAAAGTGGGTCGTGCAGCCAGTGGGGGACTGCACAGTGTCCCTAAGCAACAAGCCAGCGGGGGAGGAGCCGATTCACCAGCTGAGGAGAAACTGAGGCTGAGGCTGATAGGGAATCCTGAATTTGGCTTAAAGACCTTTCTTCTGACCTCCACTATGCAAGGGGAGAGAGGTATCTCTCAGCTGCCTGCAAAAGGGAGAAACAGGAGCTTTTCTGTTTAAACAGAGGGCTTGGTGGGAGCCATTGTGGCAAGCAGGAGCAAGTCAGCAGTTTGGAAGAAGCTATTCCATAATTGCTTCAGGAGCCAGCCTCAGTTCAGAGATTGAAATGGGAAGAGGAGGCATGGGTCAGGCCCTGTCCTCAATTAGCACAGGGGGATTTGGGTCTGTGGAACACAGGGGAGCCTCACTAACCTGGTACACCCCACACTCCACCCAGAACGCTCATGTGACAAACCAAGGAGGGGCCGGAACAGTAACAGACTACAGTCCTAGCGCAAAAAGCCTGGAGGGACCAGGAGAGCATCCAGCAGAGGGAGCTCTGAAACCATCTCAATCTGATACCTTCCCAGAAACCTCTACCCTGAAAAACCCAGGATATGGAGAACATCCAATCCTAAACTTGAGATCGAATAATCTCCAACTGAAAGACCCTGTTAACAAAACTTAGGTGGTATACTTAACACCTGCGCTTATCAGGTAACAGAAAGGATACCTCACACATCAGACTTCCAAGTTTTCATCAAGAAAATTTTATTTTATTTTACTTCATATATGTATATATATGAAGTGTATATATATGTGTGTGTGTGTGTGTGTGTGTGTGTGTGTAGGTATATATATACATATACTTTCCAGTTTTTGACGTGCTCTTGATGGCCAACTAGATAAGTTTTAATGAACACATAAAATACTTGCTGGGTTTTTTTTGTTTGTTCGTTTTGGGGTTTTTTTGTTTTGTTTTTTGATTTGTTTGTCTGTCTGTAGCTGCTGTTTTGTTTCATTAGTCTTTTTATCTTCCCTTCGATTTCCTTTCATTCTCTTTTCTGTTGTATTCTTTTTTCTCCAGCAAATCCTTCACCTCCTCTATTTTCTCTCTGTTCACATTCGGATAATATAATCTCCTCCTAACTTCCTCTTACTTTCCCCTCTCTCCCTGGCTTCTAATTAGTCTATACCATTCGACCCTCCCCCCATTATTAGTGCAGTGTAACCATTATCGCCATGAATGTCAAACTCATTAATTATTGTATACTTTGAAGCCTGACATAGGTGATAGTCAAATTTGATGGTTGCCAATAGTAATGACTCACACTAACATTTGTTTCAGAGGTGGAATTTAAGTTTGGGTAATATTTGATACAAAATAATACCATTTATTGTATGCATTGATTGTTTGAATAGATGAGCTCATACTAGCTCAGGGGGAGCTGAAAAATCTCAAGTGTCATTAGTAGAGCACAGGTTAGGGATTAGACTTCTGAACTCAACTTTCTTGACATCATCTCATCTCAAACAAGGGATGGAACAAAACCCCTAATCCCCAATAACAAAAGACCCAAAGGAGAAACAACAGAGAGCTCAGGTCAAGAATTCACTTCAATTTAAGGAGTACAAAGAAGCCTGAGCAGACCCCCACCCCACACCCATGTGTGCCCAGGACTCTGGTCCCACCACATCACGAGCACCGGTCTCCTCCAAGAACTTCACACCCAAGCACCACCCGACTATAATGCACACCTGCTTTGTACAGAGTTATCAGGCCTGTCCCATCACCAAGGAGCCCTGATCCCAGAATAACACATAGGTCGGTCCATTCTGGCCTGCCCCACACCTTTGGGACCCTAGCACACAGCAGCACACTCTACCACTTAGCTTCAAAAACATAGCAGGCAGCCCACCAACCCCACCAGGACCCAAGTCTGAATACTAGAATGTAGATCCAAAGGTGTAACAAAATAAGGATCCAGGCAGAAACAGCATTCTGGAAGAAAGAGGTCACCAGAGTGGCAGTGTCAGATCCTTTCCTTGACATGTAACAAAGAGGTATCTGGAGACAGGTCTAACATTCACACAGGGAACCCAACTCAAAAATCCAGAAGAAACTCTTGAAAGATGAAAAATCAAACTAGAAGACATTCACCTCAAACCCACAACTCCCCTAGCAAAGAGTCCACAGCCAAGAACCAGGAGGAAAATCTAGAACAAATAATCGATGATCTGTTAACAAAAAGGAACAATGAACAAACAGAAGAGTTAATGAAAGGAATAAGTGAGAAAACTCAAGAGTTGAAAAACTATCATCAAAGAAATAGACATACTCAAAAAGGAAGTAACAGCTAAAATCTGCAGTCAATGATATGAGGTGAACCATGGAAGAATTTAATGATAGACTAACTTCTGTAGAAAATAAAACCTCTGCTATTGAAGAAAGAACTTCTGACAATGAGGACAGGCTGAGCAAGGTAGAGTACATGGATGACAAAGACGAAAAACAACTAGAAGAACATGATCAGAATTTTTAAAATGTCTGGGATGAAATGAGAAGAAACAATTTAAGAGTAATTGAAATTCAAGAAGAAATTGAAACACACACGAATGGTATGAGGAACATCCTCAAGGAAATTGTTAAAGAAAACTTTTCCCATATAAAAATAGAGTCAGATATGCTCATCCAGGAAGTTTACAGGTCACCCAATAAACCTAATCATATGAGAAACTAATAAGACACATCATATTCAAAATGTACAATAGGGATATCAAGGAAAGAATATTAAAAGCAGCGAGGAAGAAACGCTGAATCACATTCAGAGGTAAATCAATAAGAACTACTGCAGACATTTCAACCCAGACTCTGGAGGCAAGAAGGTCATGGAAAGAAATCTTTCAACATCTGAATGACCACAACATGCAGCCAAGAATACTATACCCAGCAAAATTCAGCTGCATACTTCAGGGAGAAATAAGAACTTTTCATGATAAGACCAAACTGGCAGCATTCCTGAACAGAAAACCAGTCTTACAAAGAATCCTCAAAGATACACTCCAGATAGAAGAATAATCAATTAATACCCAAAGCCCACAAACAGAGGAAATTTAATAATGGTACATTCTATCAATACCCAACAAAGACAGCACAGAACTTACTAATAATACACAATGAATATGAATCACATACATACTTCTATTATAACACTGAATGTGAAAAGTCTAAATGTACCACTAAAAAGATACAGATTAGCAGACTGGATCAAAAAACAAAATCCAACAATTATGCTGTTTACAAGAGACCCACCTAACAGTCAATGACACCCACAGACTAAAGGTGAAAGGATGGAAAAAAATCTACCAAGCATAAACCCAAGAAAGCAAGCCAGCATCACAATACTTATATCCAACAAAGTAGATTTCAAACATAAACTAATCAAAAGAGATAAAGAAGGTCACTATTTAGTAGTCAAGGGAACTCTACAACAGGAAGATATAACCATAGTAAATATATACTCTCCAAATAATAGTGCTCCCAACAATGTGAATAAATTACTGCATGACATAAAACTATTTGCAGACCTCAGAACAATAATACTGGGTAACTTCAACACTCCTCTGTCACCAATAGACAGAATCTCAAAACAAAAATCAATAAATAAATCACCAGCCTAAACAACTCCATAAATCAAATGGACTTAACACATTCACAGAACATTCCACCTCAAATCAGCAGAAAACACCTTCTTCTCTGCAGCACATGGATCCTTCTCCAAAATACACCATATTCTGGTTCACAAAGGAAATCTCAGCAAATATATAAAAGTAGACATTATTCAAGGTATCCTATCATACTATAACATCATGACCCGAGCAATCAACAGCAAAAATCATAACAGAAAACACACATATTCATGGAGATTGAATAATACCCTATTAAATGAAGAATGGATCCAAGAAGACATTAGAGCAGAAATCAAAAAATTCTTGGAAGAGAACGAGAATGAAGACACAACATATTGCAACCTCTGGGACAGCATGAAAGCATGCTTAAAGGGAAAATTTATAGCACTGAATGCCCACATTAAAAATGAGGAGAGATCCCAATTAAATAAACTTAAGCACCACCTCAAATCCCTACAAAAGGAAGAAAAATCTAATCCTAAAGCCAGGAGAAGACATGAAATAAGATCAGAGCTGAAATCAATGAAATTGAGAACAAAAAAACAACACAATAAAACAAATCAATGAAACAAAGAGCTGGTACTTAAGAAAAAACAAATAAAATTGATAGATCCCTAGCCAATCTCACTAAAAGAAGGAGAGAAATGAAGCAAATCAATAAAGTCACCAAAGAAAAGAAAGTGATCACAATGACCCAATGGAAATCCATGAATTATAAGATCATATTTCAAAAAACAATAGATAATTAGATAATATGGAAGACATGGACAAATTTCTAGATACATACAACATCCCTAAATTGACACAGATTGATCATGAATTCCTAAATAGCCCAATAACAGGCACTGAAATCCATAGAGCAATTAAAAGTCTATCAAGGAAGAAAAGCCCAGGACCTGATGGTTTCCCTACTGAGTTTTACCACACTTTTGAGGAGGAGCTAACACCTCTCCTTATTAAGCTATTCCAAGAAATTGAAAAGGAGGGAACTCTTCCAAACACTTTTTATGAAGCAACCATAACTCTGGTACCAAAACCCAGCAAGGACACATCAAAAAAAAAAGAAACTACAGACCAATATCCCTGATGAACCTGGATGCAAAAATCCTTAATAAAGTTCTAGCAAACCATATTCAAAAACTTATCAAGAAGATAATTCATCCTGATCAAGTGGGCTTCATCCCAGGTATGCAGGGCTGGTTCAACACAACATACACAAAACAATTAATGTGATTAATCACTGAAATAGAATTAAAGACAAAAACCATATGATCATCTCAATTGATGCAGAAAATGCCTTTGATAAAATTCATCACCCTTTTATGCTCAAAACTCTAGAGAAGATAGGGACCAAAGGAATTTATCTAAAATATGCAAAGGCTATATATGCCAAACCCTTAGCTAGTTTAATACTAAACAGAGAAAAACTGAAAGCATTTCCACTAATCTCAGGAACAAGACAATTTGTCCTCTCTCACAACTTTTATTCAATATAGTTTGAGACCCTAACCAGAGCAATCAGGCTAGAGAAGGAAATCAAAGGGATAAGAATAGGAAAAGAGGAAGTCAAACTTTCTCTTTTTGCTGATGATATGATCCTGTATTTGGAAGATCCAAAAAAACTCCACCAGAAAACTGCTTGAACTTATAAACAGATTTAGCAAAGTGGCAGGCTCCAAGATCAATACCATACATCAATAGCTTTCCTATACACTAACAACAATAGGGCAGAAGAAGAAATCAGGAAACCAGCCCCATTCACAGTATCCTTGAAAAGAATAAAATACTTGGGAATCAATCTATCAAGGGAAGTCAAAGACCTCTAAAAACAAAAATTATCAGACACTGAGGAATGAAATCCAAGATGACCCGAGAAGATAGAAAGACGTTCTATGCTCTTGGTTAGGCAGAATTAATAAAAATGGCCATTCTGCCAAACGCTCTGTATAAATTCAATGCAATTCCCATCAAGATAGATACCAATGTCATTCTTTACAGATATAGAAAAAGCAATTTTAAAATGCATTTGAAACAATAAGAAACCCAGAAAGGCCAAAACATTACTAAGCAAGAATGATGAAACAGGTGGTTCTGCTATACCAGATCTAAAACTATACTATAGAGCTGTAGTAACAAAAATAGCATGGTACTGGTATCAAAATGGGAAAGACCACCAATGGAATAGAATAGAAGACCCTGAAACAAACCCACAAATCTTTAAGCATCTGAGCTTTGACAAAATGAGACAAAATATAACATGAGGAGAGACAGCCTACTCAATAAATGGTGATGGACAAACTTGACAGCCACTTGCAGAAAGTTGAAATTAGACCCTTATCTTTCACCTTGCATTAAAATCAAATTAAAATGGATCAAAGAATTGGGTATTAAACCAGTTACCTTGCAACTGCTAGAAGATAAACTAGGACCAACACTCCAGGATTTGGGAGTAGGCAATGACTTTCTCAACATGTTTCCTAAAGTCAAAGAAGTCAAGTCAAAATCAGTGAATGGGATGTCATAAAGCTAAAAATCTTTTGCATAGCCAAGGAAATGATCAAAATTGTCAGGAAACTTCCTACATAATGGGAGAGAATCATGGCCTGTGATTCTTCTGACAGGGGACTAATACCCAGAATCTACAAAATCCTCAAAAATCTCAACCTCAAAAACACTAACAACCCAATCAATAAATGGGCCAAAGAGCTAAATATAAACTTCTCAACAGAGGATGTTGAATAAGCCAATGAATATATGAGAAAGTGCTTTAAATTACTAGGAACCAGAGAAATGCAAATGAAAACTACATTATGATTTCACCCACTTCATGCCAGTCAGATTGGCAAAAATGAAGAAAATAAACAATAATAGTTGCTGGAGGGGTTGCAGAGAGATAGGAACACTAGCACACTCTTGGAACTTCAGACTAGTATAAACCCTCTGGGAAAACAGTGTGGAGAATCTTCAAAAAAGTAGGGACGGACCCACTATATTATCCAGCCATCCCTCTCTGTGTATTTTTCCAGGGGAGTTGGAATCAGCACATTACAGCAACAGCAAAAATCATGTTCATAACTCAATTTACAATAGCTAAATTATGAAACCAACCCAGATGTCCCTCATGGATAAATGGATCCAAAAACTGTGGTATATTATACACCATGGAGTTCTACTCAGCAATTAGAAACAATGATATTACAGCCTTTGAAGGTAAATAGAAATCATATTGAGTGAAGTTAGCCAAACCCAGAGAACCAAGGGTTGAATGTCTTCACTCATCTGTGGGTGGAGGCTGGAGTTAAACCCAGGCCTATGTGAAAGGCAGTCAATCTCATGCATTAGACCCAGCAAAAAGTAGCAACACAATCTAGGTAAATCATAGTTGTGTATCGGGAAGGACTGGGGAGGGGACTGTTGGGGGAGGGGAGAGGGAGGGAATATTGGGAAGGATCCAGAGGGTAAAGCTTATTTAAATATATATATACACATACATACATACAGAAAAGGAAAGGGAGAAGAATATCAACCTAATTATGCATGTTGTATTTATGTGATAAAGTTTTAAAACCCCAAAAAAAGGACATCACATAATTGCTAGCATAATTCTTTCATGAATCTAAAATTTGAGTTCATGAATTCAGAGTCTGTTGCCGGGGATCTGTATATATTTACAAAGGATTAAAATACCCTCAAATACAGTAAGCCGAATAAACATTAAGATTTTAAGAAAATGTATATATGAAGAGTATAATAAAATATTTGAATTATAAATTCAGTACTGTGAATTATTTTGACATTATCAGAACATATTACAGCATCTTGTCAATAACACAATGCATTTTGTAACGAACAATTTTACTATGATTACTAGTTACTTGAATTTTATGAAAAAAGCTAACATTTTTCCCTTTTCTTCTTTCCCTAGTCTAAGTTTTTTATTTAATAGCTTTGAAAGTAATGATTGAGCCAGGCATGGTGGCATACTCCCCACCCCCCAATCCCAGGTACTCATGAGACTGAGGCAGGGGAATCACAACTTGGAGGCCAGCCCTGGAAACTTAGTGAGACCCCATTTCAAAATAAAAAATAAAATGGACTGGAGATATATCTCAGTAGTAAAGAAACCCTGAATTCAATCCTTAGTACTGATAGAAAGGAAAGAGGAAAAGGATTGGAAAAAAGTTTATTGATACAATCCCTAAAATAATTGTTTATCTTTGTATTTTAATTTCTAATTTTTTAATTTACTAAAAGAATAGAGTATTATCTTAGTCCATTTTCTGTTGCTATAACACAATACCACAGTTTGGGTAATTTATAAAGAATATAGGATTACTTAGCTCATGATTCTGAACACTAGGTCATCCAAGAACATGACCCCCAACATCTGCTTGTCCCCTGGTAGTATTCATGCTGCTGTATGACATAGCAGAGGGTGCCACATGGTGAGACAGAGCAAGCAGCTAGCTCAAGTCTTCCTTCCTGTTTTATAGAGTGCCATCTTGTAGGCCCACTCCCATAACCCCACCTAATCCTAACTATCTCCCAATACTAATAACATGAAC
>PVKS010041369.1:0-16066 GCA_004027875.1 Aplodontia rufa
AACATTTTTAAGATTGGGGCTTACCATATAATTAAATTTAGTGGGAGACCCAGGCATAATTATTCTTTGAGCCACATCTTGATTATATCTCTGAAACTTTATAAGTAGGTGCATTTTAGATGATATAGTTCATTTAGAAATTTGTCTTTATGGGCACAAGATCTATTTGGTGTTCCTTTTCCCATTTATTAGATAATGCTTAATTTAAATTTTAGCATTTCAAATGGGCAATATTATGAACCATTAAAATGGTATACATTATATAATTTTTAAATTTTTTCCTCTATATTTGTTTTTTTAAAATCAGAGGTTCAAATTTTCTTTTTTATTTGTTTTATGTATTATTAGTCCCTTGAATCCCTGAAGTTATAGTTAACCTACATTTTGTCTAATAATTCAGAGTATAGACCTTTTGTTTAACTACAGAAAATGTAGCTGAAAGGTGTATTACTTTGCTAGGGTTATTATAATATAATGGAGATAATTAGTTCTTACATTGTGAAGATTAGAGTTCCAAGATTAGTGTGTTACCATTTTTAGTTTCTTTTATGTCCACATGGCTACCCTCTTGTTTGGTCCTCAAAATGGACCTCTGCCTTTGTACATCCCTGGTACCTCTTCCTTTCATGATGATACCAGTCAGTTAGGATCAGAACCATAAGATTATGATCTTATTTTACTTTTCCTCCTTAAAGACCCTATCTCTTGATGATTAAGGTTTGAGGAGATGAATTTTGGGGAGAAAAATTAATTCACAAAAGGAGGAAATGTCCTTGCAATCTTCTAGACATCTCTAAGATGATTTCATTCTGGAAACAAAGGTTTGATTCCTCCCGTTATTTTATTAAAAAGTCAATTTTAATACATTTTTTAGAGATATAGTGGGAAGGGGAAGGGTGGGATAAAGGAGGGTAATTGTGGGTGCACTCCTGGGGGTAATTGCAATATCCAGAATATATACACATTTTAAATTATTTTGTTAAAAACTTGTAAGGTTGTTCAAAAATAAAAAATGAAAAAGTCAATTTTATTTACTTTTTTCATAATTTTTACTCCTCTTAAGTTGTATATGTAGTGCTGGGGGTTGAACCTGGGTTCTCATGCTTGCTGGGTGTTATGGTTTGAATGTGAGGTGTCCCCCAAAGTTAATGTGTGATAATGCAGGAAGGCTAAGGGGAAATATTTGGTATTGACAGCCTAACCCAATTGGCTAGTTAATATCCTGATAGGAATTGACTGGCAGTTGAAGGCAGGTAAGGTGTGAATGGAGAAGGTGGGTAACTTGAGGCATGACTTTAGCATATATATTTTTTTGTATCTGGTGTTTAGTCTATCTCTCTGCTTAGTGATGTGACACCTTGAACCATTTCCCTTAGCCACACTCTTCTTTTTTTAAATAGAGAAAATTTTTTTAACAACCATATAAGTTTTTAACAAAATAATATAAAATGTTTATAGATTCTGAAGATTAGATTTACTCCCAAGAGTGCTCCCCTCAATTATCCACCCTTATCCCTCCCTTCCCCTTCCCACAACATCTTTAAAAAAGTATTAGGTTGTATAACATTACACTTAATATGGATTTAACACATGATACTAGACCACCTTTGTCAATGGCCAGGGTCTAGTTCCAGCCTCCACAGATGAGTGGAGACAGTCAAACCTTGGTTCTCTGGGTTAAGCTGATTTTACTCAGCATAATTTCTTCCATAGCCATCTATTTACCTTCAAATGTGGCTATATCATTGTTTCTATTTGCTGTGTAAAATTCCATGGTATATATGTATGTATGTGTGTGTGTATATATATATATATATATATATATATATATATATATATATATATGTCACAGTTTATGGATTCATTGATCCAATGAGGGACATCTGAGTTGTTTCCATACTCTAGCAATAGTAAATTGAGCTGCTATGAACATAGATATTGCTGTATCATTGTAATGTGCTTATTTTAAATCCCCTGGAAAAATGCCCACTAGAGGAGTAGCAGGATCATATCGTGGGCTCATCCCTAGTTTTTTGAAGATTCTCCACACTGCTTTCCAGAGGGGCTGTACCAGTCTGAAGCTCCACAACAGTGTGCCTATCTCTCCACATCCCCTCCAGCATCTATTATTTTCTTCATTTTTGCCATTCTGACTGGTGTGAGTGATATTTTAATGTAGTTTTCATTTCCATTTCTCTGATTAAAAGTGATTTACAGCACTTTCTCATGTATTCATTGGCTTTATCAGTGTCCTCTGTAGAACAGTTTCTATTTACCTCTTTGGCCCATTTATTAATTGGGTTGTGTTTTAGTAGTTTAGATTTTTGAGGATTTTGTAGATTCTGGATATGAGAACCTTGTTAAAGGAATCATAGCCCATGATTCTCTCCATTTCTGTAGGAAACCTCTTGACTCTTTTGATTGTTTCCTTGGCAGTGCAAAAGCTTTTGAGCTTAATGGCATCCCATTCACTGATTTTTGACTTTATTTCCTTCACTGTAGGAGACATGTTGAGAATCTTTGGAAAATCCCAAATGCTGAAGTGTTGGACCTAATTTGTCTTCCATCAGTTGCAAGGTAGCTGGTTTAATTCCTAGGTCCTTGATCCATTTTGATTTGATTCTTGTTTAAGGAGAAAGATATGGGTCTAATTTCAACTTTCTGCAAGTGGCTGTCCAGTTTGTCCAGCACCATTGGTTGAAGAGGCTGTCTCCCCTCCATGTAATATTTTGTCCCCCTTTGTCAAAAATCAGATGTTTAAAGATTTGAGGGTTTGTTTCACGTCTTCTATTCTATTCCATTGGTCTTCTTTCCTATCTTGATACCAGTAACATACTATCTTTATTACTACAGCTCTATAGTATAGTTTTAAATCTGGTATGGTGAAACCGCCTGTTTCATCTTTCTTGCTTAGTAGTGTTTTTAGCCACACACTTTTGCTATGAGGGCCTACCTCACATTGAGCCCCAAAGAATGGAGTCAGCATTCTATGGACTAAAACCTCCAAAACTGTGAACCCCCAATAAACTTTTATTCCAAAATTGTTCTTGTCACATCTTTTAGTCACAGTAATGTAAAAGGTAAAACACCAGGAATCACTGTACCACTGAGCCACCTCTCTAGTTCCCTCACGCTATTTTTTAAAACTATCTCTGTCTCATCTAAGTACATGTGTGTATACACCAAAAATATGTGTGCATATGCATAAACTAAATGGAAATATCTTAAGAAACTAAATTCAATAATCCATTTGACAGAAATCAGGAAATATTAAAAATTATGAGTAGAATGCTTCATACATTCTAAAATTATATTGTGATACAAAAGTACAGTAATTTTTTTATTGACATTTATATTTTCTGAAATATAAACACTAAAATGTGAAGAAAAAAGATCATAACACCACAGAATAATCAACATGAGTTTTCATCTGTTAAAAGTCATTCAAAATTTTAATTGATTTTTCTCAAAATTTAGAAGTGTATGATATACAGGAAGAACACATTCCTAGAGAGCATAAATCAGTCACCACATCCCCAATTTGATTTATTGCTTACTTTTTATTTTCTCATAATTACATACTAAATTAAGTTCAGAATGAACCATGGCATTTTTTTCATTCCCATATTATACTTTTATAATATCTTATTGTTCTACTTTATCTTGAGCTTGAAACAAAGAAACTACACATGAATCAATCTTTTATTTTCTTCAAGGAGTGTGGCAGGCGGCACCTGAGGCCCACGCCACGCATGCAGCTTTAAGATGGTGGCTGGCAGCTGGACAAGCCAAGTCAGCTGACCTCGTGCTGCTCATGGTTCATATGCTTGCAATATCTGACCTCTTAGAGACAACCAATAGGAGGTGGCAGCAGAGCATTTTCCTCATAGCAACAACCTACTGATTGGGTTACCTGCCTTATATAAGGGGTGCAACTTCCTGAATAAAGAGAGAGCACGGGAGATCTCCAGAAGCAATAAGGGTGAGCGTGTGGTTAATGCCGCTTCGCCAGCCGAACACGGCAATGGAGGTATGTGATCATGCATGGAAAGCCTGTGATGGGAAAGGTGGGACAAGAGACATGAGAAAATTTAGAAATCAAGAGTTGTGGCTTGGTCCTTGGACCACAGGTACCTTGGGTGAACACACTACATGGAGAGATGACAACGATGTGGGGCTGAAGAGAGTCAAGATAAGATTTGTCATTAAGATGAGCAACCCTTCAACAGAAGAGGAGGAGAAAGAGATCACGATGCAGAGGAAAGTGTCAATGACTGCTTGAGCAGAGTCTCACAGGGACGTGCAGCTTGGGGTGCAAACAAAAGACAAGTGTGCATTCCAAGAAGTGCACAGGGTGTAGCTGTGCCTACAAATGGGGCACGGGTTCATTCATCCTAGTGGGAAAGAAATGAGAAATGACATTAGGTCCTATTGCAGAAAGCCTCGACTTGGTGGTGTAAATGGAGTTTTAGAAATGGGTTTCAAAACTTTGCAGGTCAGTGAAGGCAAAGTTGTCAGCCTGGAATGTGGAGGGGGACCAAAAAAAAAAAAGGACTTTTCAAAGGAGGGAGGAAATGTTGGAATTCCCTGCTTGGAGAAACACTCCTGAGATCAACAGGGTGGGCACACTGGGGGCTGTAGTGGGATGATATAGCAGCATGTTGAGTTCCTGCGTGGGCACCTGTGTGTGTTTCCCAACGGGTCCAATTGCTGGATGCACATTGGGAAGAGTGTTTACTCCACAATTATGTGAATAATGAACGGAGGGAGTTCAAGATATTTTTTTCAGGAAATGATGTAAGGCAGGCACCACAGTTGGGCCTGGACTCTCTGGGTCAACTCTGCTCCAAAATGATGCAAAAATTACAGAACTTGGCCACCCCACGCTGCTTCCCTTCCCATTCATAGCACGCCTTCAGTGCTCTTCTGGACTCATATCCAACGTATGGACCCAGTATGGACTCCATCTTTCTAATCGGATTGAAATTCCTTACTCCAACGTGGCTGTGAACCTCAACACTGCTTTAGGCGCAGCCTTGCTCAGTGCACTTGTCATTCCTGTCCAGGCCCCAATGCTTCTGGGATTCTGGGCTCCCCGTCAGAGCTCCAAGCACCACTTTCATAGGTTTGCCCCCATTTCCTACATCTTCCCTGAATCCGCCTTACAGCCTGGCTCTTCTGCGTAGCCTGAAATTTTCTGATGCTTGCACACCTTATGTGCCCCTCAAAAAGCCCTGAGGGGGCGAATATCCCAAAAGACTCTGAGCATCTCTGAGCGCTGCAGCGTGTATGACCCAGTAAATGCTGAGTGCAAACAAGAGGGTGTGTATTGATGTTCTGATTTTTCCTTTTTCCATTGTGACAGGGGGGTAGAAACCATGCCTGTCACAGGCAACACACCCTCGCTCGAAGGCACTGAATCCCTCCCATGGCCACACCTTTTGACATCCAGAGGGCCCTAGGCCCTCAAGTCAGGGCATTTTGAACAAGCGCTTGTTGAAAGCGGAGGGATTGCGTCCAGGAGGCTTCAGGAGAAGAACCCGTGGCATGGAAGAGGACATGCTTTTGCTGTCCTTCATGTCCCGGAAAACTGAAGAAGAGAATGTTGTGAGTGGAAGCAGCGGGAGAGGGGACACCGTGATCCTCGTTCTTGTGAGTTGGTGAGTTGTCAAATGTTCCTGGCCATGGCCTTGTGAGGGTGGCTGTCCCCGTGCATGTGGCTGGCCCCATCAGGCCTACAGTTGGCGAGTTTGACCTCCCTGGCATGCAACTGCAGACCTACAGGATCTGGGAGAGCCTCAGCAGAAGGTAGGGAAGCTCCAGTATGGGCAAGGGATGGGGGAGGGCATGTCCTTTCTCGTCAGGGGAGGCCTTCGGGGACCAGGAACAGTTGCTGGGTGTGGGATGGATGGGGTGAGCATTGAGGACACAAGGACAGGCAGTGTTTGTTGGTGCAGGTGCTACTGCACCAGAGGCTTGTTGCATGATTTTGCAAGGTGTACCTGCATGGGGGCAGGAATGTTCCTGGAGTTTTCACATAGCAGCCTTCCTTGCAAGGTTGAGATATATAGAGAAAGAGGCAGCCCAAACCTGGACTGGTGTGCTGCACTGCTATCCCTGATTCCTTCTCTGATTTGTGGCGGCTGGATGATTTTGGCCTCCTGAAGCCTGCCTGTGTTGACCTGGATTGAGCCTGGGCTTCCATCTTGCAAAGCTGGTCCCATCATCAGGTAGTGAGGCCTGCAGTGTGCTGAGAGGTAGAGGGAGGGCATGTGTATGAAGCTAGGAGAGGGCTGAGGAGGTCAGGAGAGGTCCTGGGTTCAGAAGGGATATAGGTATCCTCAAGAACAGAAGGAGAGGCACTGTTTGTTGATACAAGAGGTAGAACCTGAGGGGTAGCATGATATTTCTGGGAGTCTTAGTTTGAGCTTGGTACCTTTCTTTGAATCCAGGTAGGGTTGGGTGTCTCCAAGGAGGTTAGTCTGCTGGGGTGTTGGCCAGGCTGTTGCAGGTTGCTGGAAGTATTATGTGGGAAGCATAAAGTGTAAGGTGTCCAGGGCAACTGATCTTTGTTTTCAGGAAGTGTCTTGAAGGCCTGAATTGCATTATCAATACTGAGATCATGAACTGCTTCTTTGATTTTACCAAAACACATATATCTTCCCATTTGTAGTTGTGTGATTGTACTAAACTTTATACCTAATTCATGCTGGTTTTGACATTTTACTTTTCTTTCTTAAATGATAGGTAACAATTATATCTTACTGTTTGTGTGTGGGTGTGGATGTGCGTATACGTGTGTTTTTGTATACAGTTATGGAATCCTCGATTTGAATGATAAAAATGTTGCCCTAAAAACTTTTTGTAACACTACCTTTTTCTTGTTCATTCTTTCCATTTTAACCCATAAGCAGAGGTGCGTCCACTGCTGTATGTTGGCACGGTGTGCAGAATGACATTTTGATAATGATATGCTGTGTCCCGTGTGCAGTGTTTCTTAAGGCTCATGACATCTCAGTTGATTGATTTTGCCTTAAAAATGTGGGAGATCATTAAAAGTACTAGTCTGCTAAATGGTTGTCTCTTTTTGTGGCTGTTTCCTTTTGAGTGATTTTAGCAAACTTTTGGTTGTGGCAAAACAGAGGCTTTACCTTATGCATACACATGGAATCCTCCTCATTTTTAATAATTTCTTGTCTTAATACTTATTTATCATTAGTTGGAAGATGGAAAAAAATTGCCCATTTGGTTTCCTGTGTATTTATTAAGTTTGATCCTTGGACCAAAGCTAGGTAGTTGTATCCGGGGGTGTGTTTTCTCTAAGCCCCCTAAGCCAACCCTCCTCTTTGGCCACAGAAAGTGGAAAAAGACTCTGAAGACATCTAGGAGTAAATTCATACAGGGAGCCCTGGTGATGTGAAGGTTTCAGGTTCTGAAAATCTCACCACATCCTCTGGGTCCTTCAAATGGTGAAGAGTTAATGGCCAAAGTAATGGACATAGGTGGTGGAACTTTTGAAAAGCAATGAGTTCATCAAAGAATGTCCCTCAGGGGTAGAAGTACAACCCTTCTAGAAGAAGCCTGAAAGCAGATGAAGTTTTCCCTTACACTGTGACAAAACACAAGCAGAAGGCATGTTCAAAAACAGAAAGCATGCAGAACCTCACCAGACGCCCATGTCTGCCCATGATTTGATGTTGGAATTCCCTGCTTGCAAATGCGTTCAGAATAAATTTGCATTGGTTGTGAGCCAGGCAATCTGAGGAACAGTGCTATTTCAACTCCATGATGTGAGTGGTTCAAATGGAGAGGAATAGATGAAGGAGAGAAGTGAAAGGATATGAAGGACAATTGGAAGATGCAGCTATGCCACTTGCTGTTGGTTTGAGGTGAAACAAAGTAACTGCAGATGTATCATCCTTTTGGTTTGTTCAAGGAGGTGCGTGATCATGCATGAAAAGACTGAGATGGGTAAGGCGGGAAAAGAGAGATGAAAAAGTTTAGAAATCAAGAGTTGTGGCTTGCCCTGGGGCACCAGGTACATGGGTCAACACACTACATGGACAGCTGACAACGGATGTGGGGGAGATGACAGTCAGGGAAGATTTGTCCTTAAGATGAGCAATCCTTAAAGAACAGAGGAGTAGAAACAGATCACGATGCAGGGGAAAGAGTCAATGACTTCTTCAGCAGAGACTCACAGGGGCGTGCAACACGGTGTGTAGCCAAAAGACAAGTGTATATTCAGAGAAGTGCCCAGGGTGTGGCTCTGCCTACAAAGGAAGCAGGAATTGATCCATCATAGGAGGAAAGAAATGAGAAAAGGGAGTAGGTCCTATTGCAGCAAACCTGCACTTGGTTCTGGAAATTGAGCTTTAGAACTGGCTTTAGAATCTTTGTAGGTCAGTGAAGGCAAAGATTTGAGGCTGGAATGTGGAGGGGGACCATAAAAATAGGACATTTGCAAGGAGAGAGTGAATGTTGGGATTTCCTGCTTGCAAAATAACTTGTGTGATCAAGAGGGTGGGCACACTGGGGGCTGTAGTGGGATGACTTATCAGCATGTTGAGTTCCTGTTGGGTACGTGTGTGTTTCCCAATGGGTGCAATAGCTGGATGCATACTTGGAAGAGAGTTTACTCCTCAATGATGGGAAGAATGAGCGGAGGGATTTCAAGGTATTTTTTTCAGGAAATGATGTAAGGCCAGCATCACAGACTTCTCTGAGTTTGCCTTGGTCTCTCTGTGTCAACTCTGCTCTGAAATGCTGTAAAAATCACAGAACTGGGCTACCACCCACGGCCTCCCTTCCCATCCATAGCACATCTTCAGTGCTCATCAGCACTCCCCTCAAATGTATGGACCCAGTATGGACTCCATCTTTCTCATCAGATTAAAATTCTTTTCTCCAAATTGGCTGTAAATCTCAACACTGCCTGAGGCGCAGTCTTGCTCATTGCACCTGCAATTTCTCTCTAGGCCCCAATGCTTCTGGGATTCTGGGGAGCAAGTCTGAGCTCCATGCAACACTTTTGTAGGTTCTCCTTCATTTCCTGCTTCTTCCCTGAATGTGACTTACAGCCTGCCTCTTCTGGGTAGCCTGAAAGTCTCAGATGCATACATAGCTTCTGTGCCCTGCAAAGACCCGTAAGGGGCGAACATCCAAAAAGACACTCTCAGCATCTCTGAGCGCTGTAGCATGCATGACCCAGAGGTCCCTCCATTTCTATATGTCAGCACAGTGTGTAGCATGATATTTTGGCATTGATATGCGGTATCCTGTGTGCAATATATATTAACGCTCAAGGCCCCTGCGTCCGTTGAGTTTGCCTTAAAACTGTGGGAGATCCGTAAAACACCTTGTCTGCTAAGTGGTTGTCTTTTTTTCTGGCTGTTTGCATCTGAGTGCGTTTAGCAATGTTTTGGTTGCAGCAAAACAGAAGCTCTTCCTATATGCATATACATGGAATCCTCCTCAACTTTAATGACTATTTGTCTTAGTTCTCATTCATCCTTCGTTGGAAGATGGAACACAGTTGCTCATTTGGCTTTCCTGTGTATTTATTACACTTGTTAATTTTGATCCTGGAACCCAAGCTAGGGAGTTTTAGCTGGAGGTGTGTTTTCCACAAGCCAACTCTGCTACTTGGCCATGGAGCTTAGCAAAAGGCTCTGCAGATATCTCAGAGGAAATCCAGGCAGGAAGGTTTGGAGTCTAGGAAGGTTAAGGTTCTGAGAATCTAACAATTTGCCCCAGGTCTTTCAAATGGTGAAGACTTAATTGCCAATGTAATGGCATTAGCAGGAGGAACCTCTGAAATGGAGTCAGTTCATGAGAGAATGAACCTCAAGGATCGACCACAAACCTTCCAGAAGTAAACTGAATGTATACGAAGTTCTTCCTGACACTTTGAGAAAACTCAAGTAACATGCATTTTCAAAAACGGAAAGCACGCAGAACTTCACCAGGCAGCCATGTCTGCTCATGATTTGATGTTGGAATTCCCTGCTTGCAAATCCGTGAGGAATAAGTGTCCACTGAGTGTGAGCCAGGCAATCTAAGGAAGAGTGCACGCGAGTGAAGTGAGTGTTTGAAATGGAGAATAATATATGATGTAATGAAGAGACGGGATTTGTGGGCCACTGGAAGATGCAGCTGTGGCACTTGCTGGTGGTTTCAGGGTGAAACAAATAAGTACACATACATCTACCTTTTATTTTCTTCATGGAGGTATGTGATCACGCATGAAAAGCCTGTGATGGGAAAAGTGGGACAAGAAACATGAAAAAGTTTAGAAATCAAGGGTTGTGGCTTGGTCCTGGGACCACAGGTACGTGTTTGAGCACACCACATGGAGAGAAGACAACAGATGTGGGTCAGAAGAGCTTCAAGAGAAGATTTGTCGTTAAGATGAGCAACCCTTCAACAGAACAGGAGTAGAAAGAGATCACGATGCAGGGAAAAGTGTCAATGACTGCTTGAGCAGAGACTCACAGGGACGTGCAGCTTGGGGTACAAACCAAGCAAAATTGTGTATTCCGACAAGTGCACAGGGTGTGGCTGTGCCTACAAAGGGGACAGGGTTTGATTCATCCTAAGAGGAAAGAAATGAGAAATGACAGTAGGTCCTAATGCAGCAAGCCTGGACTTGATATCACAAATGGAGTTTTAGAAATAGTTTCCGAATCTTTCCTGGTCAGTGAAGGCAAAGTTTTTATCCTGGAATGTGGAGGGGGACCGAAAAAAAAAAGGACTTTTCAAAGGAGGGAGGAAATGTTGGAATTCCCTGCTTGGAGAAACACTCTTGAGATCAACAGGGTGGGCACACTGGGGGCTGTAATGTGATGACATAGCAGCGTGTTGCATTCCTGCATGGGTACCTGTGTGTGTTTCCCAATGGGTCCAATAGCTGGATGCATATTTGGAAGAGTGTTTACTCCACAATTATGTGAATAATTAATGGAGGGAGTTCAAGATATTTTTTCAGGAAATGATGTAAGGCAGGCACCACAGTCTTTTCTGAGGTGGACCTGGACTCTCTGGGTCAACTCTGCTCCAAAATGATGCAAAAATCACAGAACTTGGCCACCCCACGCTGCTTCCATTCCCATCCATAGCACACCTTCAGTGCTCATCTGGACTATCTACAATGTATGGACCCAGTATGGACTCCATCTCTCTAATCGGATTGAAATTCCTTCCTCCAACTTGGCTGTGAACCTCAATACTGCCTTAGGTGCAGCCTTGCTCAGTGCACCTGTCATTCCTGTCCAGGCCCCAATGCTTCTGGGATTCTGGGCTCCCTGTCAGAGCTCCAAGCACCACCTTCATAGGTTTGCCCCCAATTCCTACATCTTCCCTGAACCCGCCTTTCAGCCTGGCTCTTCTGCATAGCCTGAAAGTTTCCGATGCCTGAACACCTTATGTGTCCTGCAAAGAGAACTGAGGGGTGAATATCCCAAAAGACACTCTGAGCATCTCTGAGCGCTGCAGCATGTATGACCCAGTAAATGCTGAGTGCAATCAAAGGGGTGTGTATTGATGTTCTGATTTCTCTTTTTCCATTGTGAGAGGGGGGTGGTACCCATGCCTATCACAGGCCACACTCCCTCACCACAAGCTGCCAAGGCCCCTCCCATGGCCACACCTTTTGACGTCCAGAGGGCCCAAGGCCCTCAAGTCAGGGCACTTGGAACAAGCGCTTGTTGAAAGCGGAGAGATTGCGCCCAGGAGGCTTCAGAAGAAGAACCGGCAGCAGGGAAGAGGACATGCTTTTGCTGTCCTCCGTATCCCAGAAAACTGAAGAAGAGCATGTTGAGAGTGGAAGCAGTGGGAGAGGGGACACCGTGATCCTCTTTCTTGTTACTGCACTGGTGAGTTGTCCAATGTTCCCTGCCGTGGCCTTGCGAGAGTGGCTGTCCACCTTGTATGTGGCTGGCCCCATCAGGCCTGCAGTTGGCGAATTTGACCTCCCTGGCATGCAACTGCAGACCTACAGGATCTTGGAGAGCCTCAGCAGAAGGTAGGGAAGCTCCAGTGTGGGCAAGGGATGGGGGAGGGCATGTCCTTCCTCATCAGGGGAGGCCTTCGGGGACCAGGAACAGTTTCTGGGTGTGGGATGAATGGGATGAGCTTTGAGGACACAAGGACAGGCAGTGTTTGTTGGTGCAGGTGCTACTGCACCAGAAGCTTATTGCATGATTTTGCAAGGTGTACCTGCATGGGGGCAGGAATGTTCCTGGAACGTTCACATAGCAGCCTTCCTTGCAAGGTTGAGATATATAGAGGAAGAGGCAGCCCAAACCTGGACTGGTGTGCTGCACTGCTGTCCCTGATTCCTTCTCTGATTTGTGGCGGCTGGATGATTTTGGCCTCCTGAGGCCTGCCTGAGTGGTCCTGGATTGAACTTGGACTTGTGTGCTCCAGCAGTCTGGGCTGCCCTCTTGCAAGGCTGGTCTCAGCATCAGGTAGTTAGGCCTGGAGTGTGCCAATTGGTAGAGGGAGGGCATGTGTGTGAAGCTAGGAGAGGGCTGAGTAGGCCAGGAGATATGCTGGGTTCAGAAGGAATATGGGTAGCCTCAAGAACAGAAGGAGGGACACTCTGTTGGTGCAGGAGGCAGGAACTTAGGGGTAGCATGATGTTTCTGGGAGTTATAGATTGAGATTGGTACCTTCCCTTGGGATCCAGGTAGGGATGGGTGTCTTGGAGTTGGGGAGTGTGCGGGAGTGTTGGCCAGGTAATTGCAGGTTGGTGGAAGTATTTTGTGGGAAGTGTAAAGTGACCAGTTTCTAGAGCACCTGGGCTTTGTTTTCAAGAAGTGTCTTGAAGGCCTGAATGGAATTATCAATATGGAGAACATGTATGCTTCTTACATTTTACCAAAACTCATATCTTCTTATTCGTAGGTTTGTGACTGTACTAAACTGTATATCTAATTCATGGCAATTTTGACATTTTACTTTTTCTTACTTAAAAGTTTGGTAACGACTTATTCTTAGTTTTAGTGTGTGTGAGTGTGTGGGGACATGCACAATCACGTGTGCTTCTACACAGCTAAGGATTTCTTGAGTTGAACGATAAAAATGTTGCCCTAAAGGCTTTTTGTAACACTACGTTTTTCTTGTTCATTCTTTCCATTTTGACCCATAAACAGAGGTCCCTCCACTGGTATATATCGACACAGTCTGCCTCACGACAGTTTTGTAATGAAATGTGGTATCCTGTGTGCAATGTGTATTAAGGCTCAAGGCCTCTGAGTCCTTCGAGTTTACCTTAAAAATGTGGGTGAGCCTTGAACTCTGCCAAGAGGAAAGGCTTTGGTGTGCTGGCTTATTATCAGGGACTCTATGGTTCCTGCACCAGCCTGAAGATGGAGTGCTTGTGCTTTAGGTGGGGCATTCCTTGCAGACTCCACTCGCCCAGAGGCCAGGTGGGCTACAGAGCTGAGAGCAGGATCCAGAAGGCTGTGTTCTGGAAATATGGATAAAGTGCAGCGTATGCTCGCTCATGGCCAATGTGGCGTGAATGGCAGTGATGACAACAATAGGTAATGGAGCTGGATCCCAGGGGCAAGGGGATGTATGGGATTAGGGAGCATTTCCCAGACTGTGTCCACAGGATGGCCACTGTGAGTGTGAATCTCCCCTCACCAATGACGCTTGGCTTTTTCCCTCTACAACATCCTGAACAAGTCACATCTATAGATCTTGGTGTGCCCCCATGCCTAGCATATGTAGGTGAGAAGAACAACAAAACTCCTCTCCCACTCATGAGGTATTCCCCTAAAAGCACCTTTTGACTATTGCATGTGATTTAAGGAGCAAAATGCGGGGCATTTTCCCTATGTATTTCAGGACACTGGGCCAGCAAACTGTCATATGCTAAGTACTGTATCATGGTGTCAGAAATAGGATGAACAAATATTTGTGATGGAAGCCCAGTATCAGTGTGTTAACAGGCCCACGTATACAAGGTATTTCCTGAGGGACCTCACCAGGTATATTGGGATAGGGGGACTGTTGATGAAAGACTGTTTTTCACAGTGGCCTGAACAGGGGTTCCAATGTCACTGCTGAAGAGGATTACATAGAATATTTCAACATTTTCCCTTATTTCCTTCTCCTCTGACTTGGAAGGGTTGTTAGGTTCCAGGACACTCAGACTAATGTTTGCAAGGAAGACAGGTTTTCCTTCAAGCTGTCAGAGTGTGGTCCTAGATTTCACCACTCAATTGCATAGCAGCAGACAGGAAGGTGCAAATTGAGAGCAGAATGGAAATTGGAGAAAGGGTCAAAGGAAAGTGAGGATCCAAAAAGTGTTAAGGTCTGACTTTTCTCACTGGGCATAAAGGGCTGATCCTTGACTATATGGCTGTTTAGCATTTGGAGAGCACCAGCTGCAGAGGAACAAGACTTCTCAATCAGCTGTGGGGCAATCATTTTGAGATCTGTTATTGAAAATAGAATATCTCTGCATATTGAAAGCATACAACCTCTTTTCTCATGGCTTTTTCACAGTATCTATTTTTTATGTATAGTAATGGAGGGTCTGAATCTGTTCTTTCAAATATTTTGATGAGAAAATATTTCCATTTTTGTTAATCATTGCATATTTTTTAGAAGAATCTTAGAAGTGAAGCCCTGAATAACTTGTTTCTCTGCAGTTTGTCTTCTGGAAAAATGTATATCATATTCACCCACTATTACTCCTTTTCATTTTCTTTATTTGAAGTTTGCTGTATGATAGCACAAGTGTACATCCTTTGAATACATAATAAAATTTCTGTTGCTTTTGACATTTCTCTATTTTTGTACTATTTAACTGTTTTTTTCTTTGTGAATTCTTTTTATTCACTTTTCACAGCTTTTTTGCTTTTTTCCTTGTAAGTATCACTTTTATAAGATTGAATATTTTCCCTTTTTTTACTCTTTTTAAAATTCTTTTTTTTGAACGACCATACAGTGTTTTAAGAAAATAATATAAAATGTGTATAGATTCTGGGTATTACATTTACCCACAGTAGTGCCCCCCAATTATACCCACTCTTATCCTTCCCTTCCCCTTTCCACAATATCTCTAAAAATGTATTATGTTGTAGAACATTACAACTTTTCTGGATTTAACACATGATAATAGAACAACTTTCTCACTGGGTCTAGTCCCAACCTCCACAGATGAGAGGAGACAATCGACCCTTAGATCTCTGGGTAAAGCTGACTTTACTTAGCATAATTTCTTTCATAGGCATACATTTACCTTCAAAGGCTGCTATATCATTGTTTCTAATTGCTGTGTAAAATTACATGGTATAAATGTACCACAGTTTTTGAATCCATTCATCCAGTGAGGGACATATGGGTTGTTTCCATAGTCTAGCATTAGTTAATTGAGCTGCTATGAGCATAGATATTGCTGTGTCACTATAATATGCTGATTCTAAATCCCCTGGAAAGATACCCAGGAGTGGAATAGCAGGGTGTTATGGTGGGCTCATCCCTAGTTTGATGAGGATTCTCCACACTGCTATCCAAAGGGGCTGTACCAGTCTGCAGCTCCACCAACAGTGTGTTAGTGTGCCTATCTCTCCATAGCCCCTCCAGCATCTATTATTGTTTATTTCCTCATTTTTGCCATTCTGACTGGCATAAGGTGATATCTTAATGTAGTTTTCATTTGCGATTCTCTGATTACTAGTGATTTGGCGCACTTTCTCATGTATTCATTGGCTTGACTAATGTCTTCTGTTGAGAAGTTTCTATTTAGCTCTTTGGCCTGTTTATTGATTGGGTTGTTTGTGTTTTTGTATTTGAGATTTGTGAGGATTTTGTGGATTGTGGATATCAGGCCCCTGTTTGAGAAATCATAGCCCATGATTCTCTCCATTTCCATTGGAAACCTCTTGACTCTTTTGATTGTTTCCCTGGCAGTACAAAAGCTTTTTAGCTTTATGGCATCCCATTCACTGATTTTTGACTTTAGTTCCTTCACTTTAGGAGACATGTTGAGAAAGTCTTTGCCTACTCCCAAATGTTGAAGTGTTAGACCTAATTTGTCTTCCATCAGTTG
>PVKS010041370.1:0-16057 GCA_004027875.1 Aplodontia rufa
GATCTAGGAGTTCTAGTGTGGCCTTGCAGTTGTGGTCAGAAGTGTTCAGAGCATGGATGAGACTCGAGAAATGTAGAAACCCAACCTGGAAGGGATGGACAAACCAAACCGGAAACTCAGGCCTCCAGTCATCTTTCTGCCCTCTGCTCACATGGTCAGTGTTCTATGTCCAGAAACATTGGCTCCTCTCTGTTCCTTTGTTCCACTGTGGACACATTTGTGAGGATCTTCCTGGGAAGGAGTGGTTGGCCTTAGTCCTGGGCAGAGCGGATTAAGACGAGGGCAGGATTGGCATATGATGCACCCAGAGGGTAACATGGATCTGCAGCCTGAGCCCCACCTGAAGCAGAGGACCATGTGTGGCCTCTGGGAGTCAATGGAACTATTTTCTGTGTTCTGCCCTTTAGAAACATTCACTGAGGAAGCTGCAGACGCTGTTCCAGGTGAGAACCAGCATTCAGAGGTGGCAGTGTGCCTCAGGGAAGGTGGAAAGGCCTCCACACAATTCTTGAAAACAAAGCTCAGGTGCCCTGGACACTGGTCTCTTAACGGTTCCCACAAAATACTTCCACGAACCTGCAATGGCCTGGCCAACACCCCGCACAATCACCAACTCGGAGACACTCATCCCTACCTGGATCTCAAGGGAAGGTACCAAGCACAAACTAAGACTCCAAGAAACATCATGCTACCCCTCAGTCTCTACCTCCTGCACCAACAAAGAGTGCCTCTCCTCCGCTTCTTGAAGTTACCCATATCACTTCTCCTGGCCTCCTCAGCCCCTTCCTAGCTTCACACACATACCCTCACTCTACCTCTGGGCACACTGCAGGCCTCACTACCTAAACTGGGACCAGCCTTGCAAGACAGCAGCCATGCTATTGGCACACAAAGTCCAGGCTGAAACCAGGTCAATGCAGGCATGCCTCAAGAGGCCAAAAATATCCAGTGGCCACAAATCAGATACGGAAGCAGGGATAACAGTGCAGTACACCAGAACAGCTTTTGACTGCCTCTTCCTCTATACATGCATTGAAGGCGGTTGTGTGAACAGTTCAGGATCATTCCTGCCCCCTTGCAGGTACACATTGAAAAATCATCAACAAGCCTCTGCTGCAGTAGCCCCTGCACCAACAACCACTACCTGACCTTGTGTCCTCAATGCTCAAGCCATCCATTCCACACCCAGCAACTGTTCCTGGTCCCCGAAGGTACTCTCATAACCAGGATGCACATGCCCTCCCCTATCCCTTGCCCACACTGGAGCTTCCCTACCTTCTGCTGAGGCTCTCCAAGATCCTGTAGGTCTGTTGTTGGATGCCAAGGAGGTCAAACTCGCCAACTGCAGGCCTGGTAGGGACAGCCACATGCAAGGGGGACTGGCAATCTCGCAAGGCCACGACCGGGAACATTGTAAAACTCACCAGTGCAGTAAGAAGAAAGAGGATCCCGGTGTACCCTCCCCTGATGCTTCCAGTGTCAACATGCTCTTCTTCAGTTTCCCGGGCCACGGAGGAGAGCAGAAGCATGTCCTCCTCCGTGCTGCTGGGTCTTCTTCTGAACCCTCCTTGATGAAATCCCTCGGGTTTCAAAAAGTGCTTATTCCACATGCCCTGACTTGAGGGCCAAGGGCCTACTGGACATCCGAGGGTGTGGCCATGAAAGGGGCCATGGCGGCTTGGGGTGGGGGGTGTGTGGCCTGTGACAGGCATGGGTTCCACTCCCCGTCACAATGGAAAAAGGAGAAATCAGAACATCAATGCACATTCCCTTGATTGCACACACCATTTACTGGGTCATACATTCTACAGTGCTCAGAGATGCTCACAGTGTCTTTTGGGATATTCGCCCCTCAGGGTTCTTTGCAGGGCACAAAAGCTGTGCAGGCATCGGAGATTTTCAGGCTACGCAGAAGAGCCAGGCTTTAAGGCAGATTCAAGGAAGATGTAAGAAATGGGGTCAAACTTACAAAAGTGGTGCTTGGAGCTCAGACAGGGAGCCAAGAATCCCAGAAGCATTGGGGCTTGGACAGCAATGACAGGTGCACTGAGCAAGGCTGAGCCTAAAAAAATGTTGAAGTTCACAGCTAACTTAGAGGAAAGAAATTCAATCTGATGAGAGAGATGGAGTCCATACTGGGTCCATACATTGGAGGTGAGTGCAGATGAGCACTGAGGGCGCCTGCTCTGTACGGAAAGGGAAGCAATGCGTGGTGGCCAAGTTCTGTGATTTTTGCAGCATTTTGCTGCAGACTTGACCCAGAGAGAGCAGGCCAAACTCAGAAGACTGTGGTGATTGCCTTACATCATTTCCTGAAAAAAAATCTTGAACTCCCTCTGCTCATTACTCGCATAATTGTGGAGTAAACACTCTTCCGAACATACATCCAGCTATTAGACCCATTGGGAAATGCACACCGACATCGTGATCTATTTCTAATCCTGTTGATGGGTTGCTCATCTTAACGACAAATCTTCTCTTGACACTCTTCTGCCCCACATCCGTTGTCATCTGTCCACGTAGTGTGTTCACCCACGTACCTGCGGTCCCAGGACCAAGCCACAACTCTTGATTTCTAAACTTTCTCTTCTCTCTTGTCCCACCTTTCCCATCTCAGTCTTTCCATGCATGATCACATCCCTCCATGAAGAAAACAGAAGGTTGATGCATGTGTAGTTACTTTGTTTCACCCTGACACCACCAGCAGGTGCCACAGCTGCATCTTCCAGTGGCCCCACAAATCCCATCTCTTCTCTCCATCATCTCTTCCTCTCCATTTGAAACACTCACCTCACTCGTGTGCAAGAGCACTGTTCCTTAGATTGCCTTTCTTGCACCCATTTGACATTTACTCCTCAAGGATTTGCAGGCAGGGAATTCCAACATCAAATCATGGCCAGACATGGGTGCCTGGTGAATATCTGTGAGCTTTCTGTTTTTTAACATTCATGCTGCTTGAGTATCCTCAAGCAGCAAGGAAAAACTTCATATGCCCTCAGTTTTCTTCTTTAAGGGTTGTGGTCGATCCCTGAGGGACATTCGGTTATGAACTAAATCCATTTCAAAGGTTCCTCCTGCTAATGCCATTACCTTGGCAATTAAGTCTTCACCATTTAAAACACCCGAGACAAATGGTTAGATTCTCAGAACCTAAACCATCGCAGACACCAGGCCTCCCTGCCAGCATTTCCTCCGAGAAATCTGCACATCCTTTGGCCAAGCTCCATGGCCAAGCTCCATGGCCAAGGAGCAGAGTTGGCTTGTGGAAAACACACCTCGAGCTAAACCTCCCTAGCTTGGTTCCCAAAATCAAAATTAACGAATGTAAGAAATACACAGGAAAGCCAAATGAGCAATTGTTTTCCATCTTCCAATGAAGGATGAGTAAGAACTTAGACAAATGATCATTAAAGTTGGTGAATATTCCACGTATATTCATATAGAAAAATCCTCTGTATTGCCACAACCAAAAGTTTGCTGAAGTCACCCAAATGGAAACAGACAGAAAAAAAAAAAGACAACCACTTAACAGACTCGGTATTTCACGGATCTCCCACATTTTTCAGGCAAACTCTCCGAATTCAGAGGCCTTGAGCCTTAATACATATTGCACACAGGATAAAGGCATATCATTACCAAAATGTCATGTTGCAAACCGTGCCAACATATAGTAGTGGAGGGACCTCTGGTTATGGGTCAAAATGGAAAGAATGAACAAGAAATAGTTAGTGTTACAAAAATTTTTAGGGCCACATTTTAATCGTTCAGCTCAAGGAATCCATAGCTGTGTAGAAGCACACGCGTGTGCACGTTTCCCCACAAACACACACACTAAATCTAAGATTAAATCGTTATCTATATTTTAAAGAAGAAAATGTAAAATGTCATAATCACCATGAATTAGAAATAGAGTTGAAAAAAGTCACACACCTACCAATAGGAGGATATGGGTTTTGGTAAAATGTAAGGAGCAGTACATGCTCTCCATATTGATAATGCAATTCAAGCCTTCAACACACTCCTTGAAAACAAAGCTCAGTTGCCCTGGACACCGGTCTCTTTATGCTTCCCACAATTTACTTCCACCAACCTGCATGGCCTGGCCAACACCCCTGCACAGTCCCCAACTCAGAGACACCCATTCCTACCTGGATAACAAGGGAAGGTACCAAACACACACTAAGACTCCCAGAAACATCATGCTACCCCTCAGTCTCTACCTCCTGCACCAACAAAGAGTGCCTCTCCTTCCCTTCTTGAGGCTACCCATATTGCCTCTGAACTCAGCACCTCTCCTGGCCTCCTCAGCCCTCTCCTAGCTTCACACACATGCCCTCAATCTACCTCTGGGCACATTGCAGATCTCCCTACCTGATGCTGGTACAAGCCATGCAAGACGGCCCCTCAGTAAACTGGCGCACACAAGTCCAGGCTCAAACCAGTTCAACGCAGGCAAGCTTCAGGAGGCCAAAAACATCCAGGGGCCACCAATCAGATACGGAATAAAGGACAGCAGTGCAGCACACCAGTACAGGTTTGGGCTGCCTCTTCCTCGATACATGCATAGAAGGCTGCTGTGTCAACAATCCAGCGCCATTTCTGAACATTGCAGGTACACCTTGCAAAATCATGCAAAAAGCCTCTGCTGCAGTAGCTCATGCAACAACAACCACTGCCTGACCCTGTGTCCTCAATGCTCAAGCCATCCATCCCACACCCAGCTACTGTTCCTGGTCCCCGAAGGCCTCCCCTGACCTGGAAGCACATGCCCTCCCCCATCCCTTGCCCACACTGGAGCTTTCCAATCTTCACCCGAGGCTCTACAAGATCCTGTAGATCTGCCGTTGGATGCCAGGGAGGTCAAACTCACCAACTGCAAGCCTGGTAGGGACAGCCACATGCAAGGGGGTGTGCCACTCTAACAAGACCAAGGCAGGGAATATTGGAAGACTCACCAGTGCAGTAACAAGAAAAAGGATCCCTGTGTGCCCTCCCCTGCTGCTTCCAGTGTCAACATTCTCTTCTTCAGTTTTCCCAGGACACGGAGGAGAGCAGAAGCATGTCATCTTCCGTGCCGCCGGGTCTTCTTCTGAACCTCCTGGATGAAATCCCTCAGCTTTCAAAAAGTGCTTGTTCCACGTACCCGGACATGAGGGCCTAGGGCCTACTGGACATTTCAGGGTGTGGGCATTGGAGGGGCCACGCTGGCTTGGGGTACAGGGGTGTGTCCTGTGGCAGGCATGGGTTCCAACCCCCATCACAATGGAGAAAGGAGAAATCAGAATATAAATGCACAACCCGTTGATTGCACTCACCATTTACTGGGTCATACAAGCTACAGCGCTCAGAGATGCTCACAGTGTCTTTTGGAATATTAGCTCCACAGGGTTTTTTTTGCAGGGAACAAAAGCTGTGCAGGCATAGGAGACTTTCGGACTACGCAGAAGAGCCAGGCTGTAAGGCGGATTCAGGGAAGATGTACGAAATGGGGGCAAACTTATGGAAGTGGTGCTTGGAGCTCAGACAGGGAGCCAAGAATCCCAGAAGCATTGGGGCCTGAACAGCAATGACAGGTGCACTGAGAAAGTCTTCGACTATGGCAGTGGTGAAGTTCACAGCCAACTTAGAGGAAGGAATTTCAATCCGATGAGAGACATGGAGTCCATAATGGGTCCGTACTATGGAGGTGAGTGCAGATGAGCACTGAAGGCACCTGATATGGACAGAAAGGGAAGCAGTGCGGTGCGGCAAATTTCGCTAATTTTGGCAGTATTTTCTAACAAAGTTGAAACAGAAAGACCAGGCCAAACTCAGAAAAGACCGTGGTGCTTGGCTTACATTATTTCCTAAAAAAATCTTGAAATCCCTCTGTTCATTATTCACATAATTGTGGAGTAAACACTCTACCGAACATGCATCCAGCTATAGGACCCGTTGGGAAACTCACACCTGCATCGTGATCGCTTTCTACTACTGTTGAAGGGTTGCTCATCTTAATGACAAATCTTCTCTTGACACTCTTCTGCCCCACATCTGTTGTCATCAGTCCATGTAGTGTGTTCACCCACGTACCTGTGGTCTCAGGACCAAGCCACAACTCTTGATTTCTAAACTTTCTCATCTCTCTAGCCCCACCTTTCCCATCTCAGTCTTTCCATGCATGATCACATTCATCCATGAAGAAAACAAAAGGATGATGCATGTGTAGTTCCTTTGTTTCACCCTGAAACCACCAGCAGGTGCCACACCTGCATCTTCCAGTGGACCCACAAATCCCCTCTCTTCTCTCCATCATCTCTTACTCTCCATTTCAAACACTCACCTCAGTCACGTACAATAGCACTGTTCCTTATATTGCCTGGCTTGCATCCAGTGGATATTTACTCCTCAGGGATTTGCAAGCAGGGAATTCCAACATCAAATCATGGCCAGACAAGGGTGCCTGGTGAATTTCTGTGAGCTTTCTGTTTTTGAACGTGCATGCTGCTTGAGTATACTCAAAGTGCAAGGAAAAACTTCGTATGCCCTCAGTTTTCTTCTGGAAGGGTTGTGGTTGATCCGTGAAGGGCATTCTGTCATGAATTAACTCCATTTCAAAGGTTCCTCCCGCTAATGCCATTACTTTGGTAATTAAGTCTTCACCATCTGAAAGACCCGGGGCAAATGGTGGGATTCTCAGATACTAAAACTTCCGAGACACCAGGCCTCCCCGCCTGTATTTCCTCCGAGATATCTGCAGAGCCTTTGGACAATCTCCATGGCCAAGAAGCTGAGTTGGCTTGTGGAAAACACACCTCCAGCTACACCTCCCTAGCTTCGGTCCAAGCATCAAAATTAACACGTGTAATAACTACACAGGAAAGCCAAATGATCATTTGTGTTCCATCTCCCAGTAAAGGATGAGTAACAACTAAGACAAATGATCATTACAGTTGGTGAATATTGCACGTCTATGCATATAGGAAAATCCTTATTTTTGGCACATCAAAAGTTTTCTGAAGTCACTCAAGTGGAAACAGACAGAAAAAAAGACAACCACTTAGCAAACTCGGTTTTTGACGGATCTCCCACATTTTTAAGGCACACTCAACGGACTCAGAGACCTTGAGCCTTAATACATATTGCACACAGGATACCACATATCGTTACGAAAATCTCATGTTGCAAACCGTGCCGACATAGCAGTGGAGGAACCTCTCGTTTGGGTCAAAATGGAAAGAATGAACAAGAAAAAGGTAGTGTTAAAACAGTCTTCAGGGCCACATTTTTATCGTTCAGCTCAAGGAATACTTAGCTGAGTAGAAGCACACGCGTGTGCGCGTTTCCACACACACGTACACACTATATCAAAGATTAAATCATTACCTATCTTTTAAGTAAGAAAAGGTAAAATGTCAAAATCAACATGAATTTGAAATACAGTTGAATACAGTCACACACCTAGCAATAGGAAGATATTGGTCTGGTAAAATGTAAGGAGCAGTACATGCTCTCCATATTGATAATGCAATTCAAGCCTTCAACACACTTCTTGAAAACAAATCTCAGGTGCCCTGGACACGGGTCTCTTTATGTCTCCCACAAAATACTTCCACCAACCTGCATGGCTTTTCCAACACCCCCGCACACTCCCCGACTCGGAGACACCCATCCCTACTTGGATGCCAATGGAAGGTACCAAGCACAAACTGAGACTCCCAGTAACATCATGCTACCCCTCAGTCTCTACCTCCTGCACCAACAAAGAGTGCCTCTTCTTCTCTTCTTAAGGCTACCCATATTCCTTCTGAAACCAGCACCTCTCCTGGCATGCTCAGCCCTCCCCTAGCTTCACACACATGCCCTCCTTATACCTGTAGGCACACTGCAGGCCTCACTACCTGAGGCTACAACCAGCCTTGCAAGACGGCAGCCCAGGCAACCGGTGCACACAAGTCCAGGCTCAAACCAGATCAGTGCAGGCATGCTTCAGGAGACCAAAATCATCCAGCAGCCACCAATCAGATACGGAATCAGGGACAGCAGTGCAGCACACCAGTCCAGGTTTGGGCTGCCTCTTCTTCCATACATTCATGGAAGGCTGCTGTGTCAATAATCCAGGGCCATTCCTGCACCCTTGCAGGTACACCATTCAAAATCATACAACAAGCTGCTGCTGCAGTAGCCCCTGCACCAACAACCACTGCCTGTCCTTGTGTCCTCAATGCTCAAGCCATCCATCCCACACCCAGCAACTGTTCCTGGTCCCCGAAGGCCTCCACAGACATGGAAGCACTTGCCCTCCCCCATCCCTTGCCCACACTGGAGCTTACCTTCCATCTGCTGAGGCTCTCCAAGATCCTGTAGGTCTGCTTTTGGATGCCAGGGAGATCAAATTCGCCAACATAGGCCTGGTTGAGCCAGCCACATTCAAGGGGGACTGCCACCCTCTCAAGGTCAGGGCCGGGAACATTGGAAAACTCACCAATGCAGTAAGAAGAAAGAGAATCCCGGTGTGCCCTCCCCTGCTGCTTCCAATGTCAACATTCTGTTGTTCAATTTTCTGGGACATGGAGGACAGCAAAAGCATGTCCTCTTCCATGGCTCTGGATCTTCTTCTGAAGCCTCCTGGATGAAAACACTCTGCTTTCAAAAAGTGCTTGTTCCACATGCCCTGACTTGAGGACCTAGGGCCCACTGGACAGCCGAGGGTGTGGCCATGTGCAGGGCAAAGGTGGCTTGGGTTCCGGGGCTGTGGCCTGTGGCAGGCATGGGTTCCTCCCCCCATCACAGTGGAAAAAGGAGAAATCAGAACGTCAATGAAAACCCCCTTGATTGCACTCACCATTTACTGGGTCATACATGCTACAGCGCTCAGAGATGCTCACAGTGTCTTTTGGAATATTAGCCCCTCAGTGTTTTTTGCAGGGTACAAAAGCTGTGTAGGCATAGGAGACTTTCAGGCTACGCAGAAGAGCCAGGCTGTAAGGCGGATTCAAGGAAGATGTACGAAATGGGGGCAAACTTATGGAAGTGGTGCTTGGGGCTCAGACAGGGAGCCAAGAATCCCAGAAACATTGGGGCCTGGACAGCAATGAGAGGTGCACTGAGAAAGGTTTCGCCTATGGCAGTGGTGAAGTTCACAGCCAACTTGGAGGAAGGAATTTCAATCTGATGAGAGACATGGAGTCCATACTGAGTCCATACATTGGAGCTGAGTGCAGATGAGCACTGAGGGCGCCTGATATGGACGAAAAGGGAAGCAGTGTGGTGCGGCTAAGTTCTGTGATTTTTGCAGCATTTTGGAACAGAGTTGAACCAGAAAGACCAGGCCAAACTCAGAAAAGACCGTGGTACTTGGCTTACATTATTTCCTGAAGAAAGTCTTGAAATCCCTCTGTTCATTATTCGCATAATTGTGGAGTATATACTCTTCCGAACATGCATTCAGCTAAAGGACCCGTTGGGAAACTCACACCTGCACCGTGATCGCTTTCTACTACTGTTGAAGGGTTGCTCATCTTAAAGACAAATCTTCTCTTGACACTCTTCTGCCCCACATCTGTTGTCATCTATCCATGTAGTGTGTTCACCCACGTATCTGTGGACCCAGGACCAAGCCACAACTCTTGATTTCTAAACTTTCTCATCTCTCTTGTCCTGCCTTTCCCATCTCAGTCTTTCCATGCATGATCACATTCGTCCATGAAGAAAACAAAAGGATGATGCATGTGTAGTTCCTTTGTTTCACCCTGAAACCACCAGCAGGTGCCACACCTGCATCTTCCAGTGGACCCACAAATCCCCTCTCTTCTCTCCATCATCTCTTACTCTCCATTTCAAACACTCACCTCAATCATGTGCAATAGCACTGTTCCTTATATTGCCTGGCTTGGATCCAGTGAATATTTAGTCCTCAGGGATTTGCAAGCAGGGAATTCCAACATCAAATCATGGACAGACAAGGGTGCCTGGTGAATTTCTCTGAGCTTTCTCTTGTTGAACATGCATGCTGCTTGAGTATACTCAAAGTGCAAGAAAAAACTTCGTATGTCCTCAGTTTTCTTCTGGAAGGGTTGTGGTCGATCCGTGAGGGGCATTCTGTCATTAACTAACTCCATTTCAAAGGTTCCTCCTGCTAATGCCATTACCTTGGTAATTAAGTCTTCACCATTTGAAATACCCGGGGCAAATGGTGAGATTCTCACAAATTAAACCTTCGGAGACACCAGGCCTCCCCGCCTGGATTTCCTCCGAGATATATGCAGAGCCTTTGGACAAGCTCCATGGCCAAGAAGCTGAGTTGGCTTGTGGAAAACACACCTCCGGCTACACCTCCCTAGCTTCGGTCCCAGCATTAAAATTAACACGTGTAATAACTACCCAGGAAAGCCAAAAGAGCAATTGTGTTCCATCTCCCTATGAAGGATGAGTAACAACTAAGACAAATGATCATTAAAGTTGGGGAATATTCCAAGTATATGCATATAATTAAATCTTCTGTTTTGGCACAACCAAAATTTGCTGAAGTCACTCAAGTGGAAACAGACAGAAAAGAGGTCAACCACTGAGCATACTCGGTTTTTGACGAATCTCAGACATTTTTAAGGCACACTCAACGGACTCGGAGACCTTGAGCCTTAATACATATTACACACAGGATACCACATATCGTTACGAAAATCTCATGTTGCAAACCATGCCGACATAGCAGTGGAGGAACCTCTCGTTTGGGTCAAAATGGAAAGAATGAACAAGAAAAAGGTAGTGGTACAAAAAATTTTCAGGGCCACATTTTAATTGTTCAGCTCAAGGAATGCTTAGCTGAGTAGAAGCACACACGTGTGCTCATTTCCACACACACGTACACACTATATCAAAGATTAAATCATTACCTATCTTTTAAGTAAGAAAAGGTAAAATGTCAAAATCAACATGAATTTGAAATACAGTTTAATACAGTCACACACCTAGCAATAGGAAGATATGGGTTTGGTAAAATGTAAGGAGCAGTACATGCTCTCCATATTGATAATGCAATTCAAGCCTTCAACACACTTCTTGAAAACAAATCTCAGGTGCCCTGGACACTGGACTCTTTATGCTTCCCACAAAATACTTCAACCAACCTGCAGTGGCCTTTCCAACACCTCTGCACACTCCCTAACTCAGAAACACACGTTCCTACCTGGATCCCAAGGGAAGGTACCAAGCACAAACTAAGATTCCCAGAAAAATCATGCTACCCCTCAGTCTCTGCCCCCTGCACCATCATACAGAGCCTCTCTTACTCTTACTGAGGCTATCCATATCGCCTCTGAACCCAGCACCTCTCCTGGCCTCCTCAGCCCTCTCCTAGCTTCACTCACATGCCCTCCCTCTACCTCTGGGCACACTGCAGGCCTCACTACCTGATGCTGGGACCAGCCTTACAGGACAACAGCCCTGGCTACTGGGGCACACAAGTCCAGGCTCAAACCAGGTCAACATAGCCATGCTTCAGGAGGCCAAAAACATCCAGCGTCCACAAATAAGACATGGAGTCAGGGACAGCAGTGAAGCACACCAGTCCAGTTTTGGGATGCCTCTTCTTCTATACATCCAATCCTTGCATGGAAAGTTGCTGTGTGAACAATCGAGGGCCATTCCTGCCCCCTTGCAGGTATACCTTGCAAAAGCATGCAATGTGCCTCTGCTCCAGTAGCCCCTGCACCAAAAACCATTGCCTGACCTTGTGTCATCAATGCTCAAGCCATTCATTCCACACCCAGAAACTGTTCCTGGTCCCCAAAATCCTCCCCTGACCAGGACCACATGCACTCCTCCATTCCTTGCCCACACTGGAACTTCCCTACCTTTTGCCTTGGCTCCCCAAGACCCTGTAGGTCTGCCCTTGGAAGCCAAGTATGTCAAATTCGCCAACTGCAGGCCTGGTTGGGCCAGCCACATGCAAGGAGGACTGCCACCCTCACAAGGCCACGGCCGGGAACATTGGAAAACTCATCAGTGAAGTAACAAGAGAGAGAATTCCGTTGTTCCCTCTCCGCTGCATCCAGTGTCATCATTCTGTTCTTTAGTTTTCCGGGATACTGAGGAGAGCAGAAGCATGTCCTCTTCCATGCTGCCTGGTTGTCTTCTGAAGCCTCCTGGATGAAATCCCTCCACTTTCAAAAAGCGCTTGTTCCACGTGCCCTGACTTGAGGGCCTAGGGCCCACTGAATATCCAAGGGTGTGGCCACAGTGGCTGGAGGTGAGGGGTGTGGCTTGTGACTGGCATGGGTTCCAACCCCCCATCACAATGGAAAAAGGAGAAATCAGAATATCAACGCACACCCCCTTGATTGCACTCAGAATTTTAAATCATACACGCTACAGCACTCAGAGATGCTCACAGTGTCTTTTGGGATATTCGCCCCTCAGGGTTCTCTGCAGGGCACAAAAGCTGTGCAGGTATGGGAGACTTTCAGGCTACCCAGAAGAGCCAGGCTGGAAGGCGGATTCAGGGAAGATGGAAGAAATTGGGGCAAACTTATGAAAGTGGTGCTTGGAGCTCAGACAGGGAGCCAAGAATACCAGAATCGTTGGGGCCTGGACAGCAATGACAGGTGAACTAAGCAAGGCTGTGCCTAAGGCAGTGTTGAAGTTCACAGCCAACTTAGGAAAGGAATTTCAATCTGATGAGAGACATGGATTCCATACTGGGTCCATACATTGGAGGTGAATGCAGATGAGCACTGAGGGTGCCTGCTATAGAAGGAAAGGGAAGCAGTGTGGGGTGGCCAAGTTCTGTGATTTTTGAAGAAGTTTGCAGCAGACTTGAGCCAGAGAGACCAGGCCAAACTCAGAAAAGAATGTGGTGCTTGGCTTACATCATTTCCGGAAAAAATTCTTGAAATCCCTCATTTCATTATTCACATATTTGTGGAGTAAACACCCTTCCAAACATGCATCCAGCTATTAGACCCATTGGGAAACACCCACCTGCATCGTGATCTCTATCTACTCCTGTTAAAGGTTTGCTTATCCTAACGACAAATCTTCTCTTGACACTGTTCTGAACCACATCCGTTGTCTACTGTCCAGATAGTGTGTTCACCCACGTACCTGCGGTCCCAGGACCAAGCCACAACTCTTGATTTCAAAACTTTCTCATCTCTCTTGTCCCACCTTTCCCATCTCAGTCTTTCCATGCATGATCACATACCTCCATGAAGAAAACAAAAGGTTGATGCATGTGCAGTTACTTTGTTTCACCCTGACACCACCAGCAGGTGCCACAGCTGCATCTTCCAGTGGCCCCACAAATCACATCTCTTCTCTCCATCATCTCTTCCTCACCATGTCAAACACTCAAGTCACTCACGTGCAATAGCACTGTTCTTAGATTGCCTGGCTTGCACCCAGTGGACATTTATTCCCGAGGGTGTTGCAAGCAGGGAATTGCAACATCAAATCACAGCCAGAAATGGGTGCCTGGTGAATTTCTGTGAGCTTTCTGTTTTTGAACATGCATGCTGGTTGAGTATAATCAAAGTGCAAGGAAAAACTTCCTATGCCCTCAGTTTGCGTCTGCAAGGGTTGTGGTCAATCCATGAGGGACATTCTGTCATGAACTAACTCCATTTCAAAGGTTCCTCCTGCTAATGCCATTACTTTGGTAATTAAGTCTTAACCATTTGGATGACCTGGGGCAAATAGTGAGATTCTCAAAACCTAAACCTTCGGAGACATCAGGCCTCCCTACTTGGATTTCCTCTGAGATCTCTGCAGAGCCTTTGGCCAATCTCCATGGCCAAGGAGCAGAGTTGGCTTGTGGAAACACACCTCCAGCTACACCTCCCTAGCTTGGGTCCCAGCATCAAAATTAACAAGTGTAATAAATACACAGGAAAGTCAAATGAGCAATTGTGTTCCATCTTCAAATGACGGATGAGTAAGAACTAAGCAAATGATCATTACATTTGGTGAATATTCCACGTATATGCATATAGGAAAATCCTCTGTTTTGCCACAATCAAAAGTTTGCTGAAGTCTCTCAAATGGAAACAGACAGAAAAAAAAGCAACCACTTAGCAGACTCGGGTTTTTACGGCTCTCCCACATTTTTAAGGCAAACTCAACGGACTCAGAGGCCATGAGCCTGAATACATATTGCACAGAATACCACATATGGTCACCAAAATGTCGTGTTGCACACCATGCTGACATTTAGCAGTGGAGGGACCTTTATTCATGGGTCAAAATGGAAAGAATGAACAAGAAAAAGGCAGTGTTAAAAAAAGTCTTTAGGGCCACATTTTGATCCTTCAGCTCAACGAATCCTTAGCTGGTTGGAAGCACAGGCTTTTGCGTGTTCTCCCACACACTCACACGCACTATATCTAAGATTAAATCATTACCTATCTTTGAAATAAGAAAAGGTAAAATGTCAAAATCACTATGAATTAGAAATACAGTTTAATACAGTCACATACCTACCAATAGGAGGATATGGGTTTTGGTAAAATGTAAGGAGTAGTACATGCTCTCTATATTGAAAATGCAAATCAAGCCTTCAACACATTTCTTGAAAACAATGCTCAGGTGCCCTGGACTCCAGTCTATTTACGCTTCCCACAAAATACTTCAACCAACCTGCAAAGGGCTTTCCAACACCCCTGCACACTTCCCAACTCAGAGACACCAATCCCTACCTGGATCCCAAGGGATGGTACCAAGCACAAACTAAGACTCCTAGAAACATCATGCTACCCCTCAGTCTCTACCCCCTGCACCAACAAAGAGTGCCTCTCTTACTCTTATTGAGGCTATCCATTTCGCCTCTGAACCCAGCACCTCTCCTGGCCTCCTCAGCCCTCTCCTAGCTTCACTCACATCCCCTTCCTCTAACTCTGGGCACACTGCAGGCCTCACTACCTAATGCTGGGGCTGCCTTAAAAGATGGCAGCCCAGGCTACTGGCACACACAAGTTCAGGCTCAAACCAGATCAACACAGCCATGTTTCAGGGGACCAAAAACATCCAGCTTCCACAAATGAGACAAGGAATCATGGACAGCAGTGCAGCACACCAGTCCAGGTTTGGGATGCCTCTTCCTCTATACATCCCAACCTTGCATGGAAGGCTGCTGTGTGAACAATCCAGGGCTATTCCTGCCCCCTTGCAGGTACACCTTGCAAAATCATGCAGCAAGCCTCTGCTGCAGTAGTCCCTGCACCAACAACCACTGCCTGACCTTGTGTCCTCAAAGCTCAAGCCATCCATCCCACACTCAGCAACTGTTCCTGGTCACAGAAGGCCTCCCCTGACCAGGAACCACATGCCCTCCCCCATCCTTTGCCCACACTTTTGCTTCCCTACCTTCTTCTGAGGCTTTCCAAGATCCTGTAGTTCTGGTGTTTTAAGCCAGGGTGGTCTAACTCGCCAACTGCAGGCCTGGTTGTAACAGACACATGAAAGGGGGACTGCCACCCTCCCAAGTCCACGTCCAGAAACATTGGAAAACTCACCAGTGCAATAACAAGAAAGAGGATCCCCGTGTGCCCTCCCCTGCTGCTTCCAGTGTCAACATTACTTTCTACTTAAGAAGCCCCCCACTCACTGTCAACCCCAGGACTACTCCCACCTGCTGTCTACCCCAGGGCGCCCCCCCCTGCTGTCTTACCTAGGACCCATCAAACCGTCTGTCTACTTCACCCCCCCTCCCACTAGCTGTCTACTCCAGGACGCCCCCACCCTCTCTCTACCCTAGACTCCTCCTACCTACAGTCTACCCCCGAATGGCCCCAACTTGCTGCCTACACCAGGAAGCTCCCTATCTGCTGTCTACCCAAGGACCCCTCCCACCTTTTATCTACCACAGGATCCCTCCCACCCGCTGTCTACCCCATGATGCCTCTCACCCGCTGTCTACCCAAGGATGCCTCCAAATCAGATCAGTGTTTAACCCAGAACTCCCCCAATGTTGTCTACCTTAGGATCCACCCCACCTGCTCTCTACCCTATGACTCCCCCACCCACTGTCTACCACAGGACACACAGCACCCTATGTTTACCCCAGGATTCCCCTCACCCCCTA
>PVKS010041371.1:0-16057 GCA_004027875.1 Aplodontia rufa
ATGGGAACTTGGAAGGAATTGCTACCTGTTTTGCATAGATTTTAACCAATGACTTTGGTCCTTAGTATCAATGCCTGTTCTACATAGAGTTTAACCAATGATGTTGGGGCTTTTCTCAATGCCTGCTTTACATGAATCTTAATCAAGGCTCATACCCAAAGCAATATAACCCCCAGCCTAACATCCATCAGACGGTATTGTACTTCCAGATACCCTCTGCCTTGTGGAATCTCTGCTCTCCTTCCTTAAATAAATCCTACTCCTTTTACTCCTCCTTATGTGGTTGTCCAAGTATTTTATTTTTCAAATTCCCAAGACAAGAACCCAGAAAAAGATTGGCACTGATTTCCTGGGGTGAATTTCCATACCAAGAGCTGCAACACCCAGCTTTTAGCTGGGGAGCTGCTAACACTATTTTTTCAGCTGCAGAAACCTGCAGCCAGCCCCAATTCCCATTTTTAACAGGGAATAGCTGCAAACACATGAAGCCGGCTATTTTGGCTGCCGGAATCTGTAGTCGGCCCAGACTCCATTTGCCAGTGGAAGCAGAGAATCTGACCTCATCTCAAAAACTCCGCATCACTATCACCAGATGTAGGTCCTTGAAAATTCAGAACTGAAAACCTCTTTTCTTTATAAAGTTACCAGCTTCAGGTATTATATATAGCAATGAGAAACAAACTAATAGAATAAGGAAAGAGGACATAATCTTTCCCCATGTAGAAGAGTCACATTTCCCTGATCATAGAAATACTACTATAACTTATACAGTAATCTATTTATCTTCACTTAACACAGGCCTTCTTGCTCGAAAGTGCCATTTACACTTCTTTCTCTGGGTTTACCCCTTGGCATTTGGATGGTTTGGTATTCATCCTTTGGCACAACTTATCACAGATATACTAGAGAGTTGCTTCTGACTCCTCATCCAGCCCTATGGAGCTCATCTGAGCCTTCCTCAGCTTCTACACCAGGGGAGAAAGATCAGAGTAGTGATCATTCATTTACATAGAACCCCGCCCCCATGCCCAGCTTTGCATATCCACAGGACAGCTGGATACATCTGCTTGAACAGCCTGCACACAGAAAACAGATTGTTTCTCTGTGGGAAGGAAAACCCACAGGAGAAAAGTTTAAGAAAAGGTAAACTGTTTAATTTGTGTTAAAAAAAAACTACATTAAAAATTTAGGTTTGAGAATTATGGATGGATCAGAAGATGGATCTTCTAGTCCAAACACCCATTATCCTGCTTCCTATGATATAACCAAACCAATGTTACAGCTTTCAGGTACATACTTTAAAAAAGGGAATGAACTAACATTCCCATCTCTAAAGACAAATAGGAAGTATACTTTAGGAGACCAAATGGAAAACACTGCATTGTAAACCAGTTAGTTCTTTACCATTTATTACAAATAAACAGCCAAATCTGAATCAATTTCAAAAGTAGAATAAAGAAAATACTATCATACTTGCTCCTGTTATTACTCAGTAATTTTCCAAACTCAACTGCAAGATATTTGACTCAACAATCCCAACAATGATGCTACCTATGGACTTGGTACAGGTTGAGAAATCCTTATCTGAAATGCTTGCGGGACTAGAAGTGCTTCAGACTTCAGATTTTTCTTTCTTTTCTTTTCTTTTGGAATATTTGTATAGACATAATGAGATATCTCAGGATTGGAACCCAAGTCTAAACACAAATTCATTTAAGTTTCATGCATACTTGATACACACAACCTGAAGGTAATTTTATACAATACCCTTAATAATATTGTGCATGAAACAGGGTTTCATGGCATGGAATTTTCTACTTGTGACCACTGTTTGGTGCTCAAAAATTTCAGACTTTAGAGCATTTTGGATTTTGGATTTTCAGATTAGAGATATGTGTGCTTTTCTAAATGTTTTAACTCCAACTTATCCTTCTGTATAATTTTACTTGGCTCTCCAACACTGCTTTTTTCAATTTGTTTTCTCTTGGGCAGAAAATTCCCTGCTTCAGTTAAATACACACAGTAACCAACCCTTATCATTTCCCATTAAATTAATCAGTGGCCACTTGGACCAGCCCTATCATCTCCATCTCCAAAAACAAACTTCAAAGGAGAAACATGATGTAGGGTGGCCGAAAAATATATCATACTACTACCATTTTGGTAATAGCCAACTTAAAATTACAAGGTCAGATCTGGAAAGGTGGGTCCTGTGAACCACTCTGGGAATTATGTAAGCAAAAGCAATGAAGTTACAATCTATAATCACCAAGCTGTAATCCAGGGGTTCCTAATCGAAGTACCATAAATGCTTGAGGAGCTAATCAATTCTAACAAAGAGCTTGCTACTCTATCTATAAACTGATCTACTAACTGAATAATATGTACTGCCATTTTAATATATGCAGAAGCTTTTATGGTTATTCATGAAAGGCAAATGCATAATACTGCATTAGTAGAGGCTGCATGACATTATAACAGAAAAACAGAAAAGCCTTTTTTTCTTGGTGACAAGGATGGAGGGGGAGTAGTTCCGAGAAGTATTTTGATAAATACAAGAAATCTTCATTCTTGAAAATGTTAGGAGCAACTACTCTATTCCATTGAGATAATGGTAAAAGTCAACCATTTAACAAATGCTTTATCTGATAGATGTGTAGAAATATATTATGCAAAATGTGATAAAACACACTTTAGTTTTATATAATGAAAGAGTTAGGAAGTGAAATGTAATTTTGTTTTAAAGAAACTGAGAGTATAACGCCACTATGTAATCTATGGTAAAAAATGCTGAAAGCCTTCTATAGTCACATAATTAAATATCATTCCAAAGAACAAATGTATTCAAGTTACTATGACAACTCAAATGCTAAGTTTGCAATTTAGGCAACTAAAATCAATAGATTTTCTAATTAATGCCTTCCAAATATTATTCATCCCTATAAACATCATTCTATGAAAGTACTCAATTTCTACTGTTAGTTTTGGAGAACTCCACTATCCTTTCTGATTATTTCCAAAGATTTTCTCATTAATCTAGTCTCTTATTATTTATTATATGTTTCTTTCTTGGCATGAGGCCATCCACAACTGCAATAATAGAATCTTGCATAGAAATTTTTAAACATCAGATTCTAGATTTCTATGTCAAACTCTGCTTTTTTCTTTTATTGGCTGGCTTTTAATGAAAAACTAAAAGGAAAAAAAATACCCCAAATCCATAAGGTGAGTAAAGAAGGAAAGAAAAAAGAATAGAACTGATAAAACACAAAATAATAGAGAAAATATCAGAAAAATATATTACAGTAAATGAAAGATCTTTTGACTCTACAGTCATACGTGCATGTGCACACACACACACGCACACACACACACACAGAATTGATATAAGGGAAGAGAGACCAAAAATTGAAAGGACCTTTCATATGAGTAAGGATTTTTAAAGTATGCATATAAAGTATGTATATAATGTGCTTACCACTGTAATTCATACAATGCATGAGGGTTAAACAGTGGGGCACAGCTCGAGACCTTATACTCATTTTACTTGAAAATAAGTCTCCAAATATATTTCACCATTATGCACTTTAGATTCACATGAAATTCCTAGTTCCATATAAAACCACCCCTAACAGGTACTTCTCTAGATGGCTGTCCAGTTATTTTTCTCCTAGCTGTGTGTCTTCTTTCCTGCTGAACCTTTGTTATTAAAGAGAATTCAGGCCAAAAAAATAGTTTGTGAAGAAAGGAAGCCAACTGGTTTGGTAAGCTATAAAGGTTAAAATGCTTCTATGAAACATTTTCCGAATAGCTTTGTAAGCAACACTTTTCTCAAAAACTTTATGACAGCTGGTACAGCATGAAACCATATGCCTTTTTATATCTCCTAAATAAAAATGACTAATTTGACTTATTAGCACTTATTCTCTGGAGACAGAGCTAAGAGAATTCCTGTAGATTTATCTGGTTTTTATTATATTTTAACAATGTCTGCTTTTACACCAGAAACAATTATGCTAGCCATCTGTTTGCAAATATTTGTAAAGAAAATTATAAACTTTTACCTTTATGTACTTTGATATCTTTTAAAAGTAGAGTATTTGGGGTAGCTCACATCACAAAACTCTTTGGAGTTATTTGGCATTACCTATGAGAGAGAGAGCAGAGGACATCCCCAAAGTAGCTTTTAAGTAACAGAATCACCAAATATTAGGCTCAGAAGGACTCCCAGAAACCTTCACTGCCCAACTCTATAATTTAAGACCATAATCATAAAACTATTTACCAACAGAGATGAAACTAGAAGCCAAGTTTTCTGAAAATGCATCCATTGTCATTCGTATTAGCCCTACCCGTCTACTGACAGCCCTTTCTCCCTAGAGAGACTTAACTCTGAAAACAGCTAATGATGCCCAGAAGTTTAAAACGGGGCTGAAGGTTCATTAAGAAACTCAAGATTCTGTCTCAAAGAGCACTGGCATAGCAAGAGAGGACTCTATCAGAAGTGACCACTCACCGGATATTCTAAGCAAGTAGGCTACAGAAGAGGCCCTGTCTATCATGAGAATCTGGTGCTGATTCTATTCAGCCAAAGAACACATACAACACAAGTTGGCCTATTATTTGTTGCAGTGAGGGGCAACATACATCAAGGGAACAATGGTTTTGTTAGTCAGCTTTTTGTTCCTGTGACCAAAATACCTGACTTAGAAGATGGAAAGATTATTTGGGCTCACAATTCTATAGGATTAATCGATGGTTGGCCAAGTCCATTGCTCTGGGCCCAAGGTGAGGCAAAACACAGCAGAAGGGCATGGTAAAGGAGCACTGAAAGCAAGTAAAGGGAAGAGCTAAGGGGCCACAGGGAAGATGACGCCTTCCAGGTCACACCCCCACACCTCTTCCAGCCATCCAGCCATACCACACCTGCCTACAGTTAACTCCTAGTTAGTTCATTCAAACTAGGATGGACTCATTAAGTTACAGCTGTCACAATCCAATCATTTCACCTCCAAACATTCCTGCATTAACACAGGAGCTTTGGGAGGACACCTCATGTCCAAACCATAACAGTGGTACATCTCAGAAAAAGAGTATAAGAAAAAGCCTATTGAAGGAATTAGGATTGTTGCATAATTTGGGCAATGTTCTAAAGAAAAAGAGGCTCCATTTAGATTGGATGCTACCAGAACATGGTACCTGTTTGGTATCTCAATGAAATGTAAGGAGGAGAGATGAAGTTAAAGATAAAATTGGTTAACCAGTAATAATCATTTATTCAGTTGAAAGAGAGGGAGCTATCTTATATTGTGTGGGTTGCACAGTGACCTTGCTTTTGTCTCACTCCATCATAGACTCAGAGTAACCTCACAGATGTTCCGTGATGTTCTCCAACAGGAGAACAAAGCCTAATAGTGCATGACAGTCTAGCATACAGTGATATGAATGAGAGCTAGCTGTGTTACACCAGTTCCTTGATAGTGGGGGTGAGTTTTTAAAATTTCTTAATGTAGATTCATTTAATTGGGCAGATGAACATATCTATGATTGCCAGGTGCCAATAGTCCCTAATTCTCAAACAGAATGCCTAAGTCACTGTGAAGAAAACTTGGAAATCCTCTTTTATGAAATCAAACAACCAGATCAAAATAGTACAAAACAGCATTTACTCTCTACTCATGTCACAGTAACTGTAAATTGGAAAGCAAGATGAATTTGACACCATAAAGAATTAAATTGGAGTATTGAAACTACTTCTTTTCTTTTTTTTTTTTTTCAGGGCTGAGGACCGAACTCGGGGCCTTGCACATGCTGGGCAAGCGCTCTGCCACTGAGCTCAAAACCCAACGCCTGGAACTACTTCTTGTTAGATATGTGACGCCAACATTCACAAAGTATCAAGGATTGAGTAAGATAATCTAATTTGTTTTAAGAGATGCACAATTGGGCTATTTCAAATTACTGTCTTTCTCAGTTTTTAGTCCTAAGGAAAGTTTCCCTTTGCAAGCCTTCCTAGCTGTAAGTGGGGAGCATTTACCATGGTAAGCACTGCAATGACCCTGATCATATGTGTCCCATACTGGCTTACAACATACAGTAGTTAGATTAACCTTTTAAGCCATAATAAAACTTTACCTTTGCTTCAGGTTCACACTGAAAATTAAAACAACAATTGATAGGGGAAATTTTACCTAGTAGGGAGAATGGCATGAACAAAGATAAGACTAGAATTAGTAATTGTGTATGGGGAAATCAAAGGATAAAATGTTCAAACTTATTGAACTTACTTTAAAATACTGATCCCATGAATAAAGTAAGTTTTAATAACACTGACAGATGAAACAGTTGAAATTTATCATTAAATTCAACTCTTCAAAATGCCTATGACCTACAAAGTTCCTCCTGACTAAAGTTTTCTGACCTGATAGAATAAGAAGGAGAAAAAGCAAAATCAGAAAGAAAAATAATAATCATAGAAGTGGATAACACAGAGGGGAAAAATATATATTTGAAGTTCTCAGAATTTAAAAACCTTTTTTACATAAAGTGAGAAAGAAGACTCCATACAGAAAGCAGGAAGGAAATGCCAGTTCCAGCAAAGATTACTTAAAACAAAGGAGCAGTTGCTCTCCTCTTGGATTGCCTTCAGTCATTTGGACACCTTAAGGCTCCGGGGAAATTTTAAAGTTTCACAAATATCTCTTGACATTTTCACTTAGTGGAGTCTTATTTACCTTTCTAATAAGACTGCTATGTTTCTAATAAGTAACACTGATAATTCTTTTCCAGGTGCTTAACTATCGAGCATCCCCAAACCCCAGTTTTCCAGCCACACATTTGAGAGGGGCACCCAGATACGTAACACAAAATGCCAATCTTTGGCAGGAAATTCTGTTAACATTACAAGTCCAAGTTCCTAAGATGTACACATCAATATAAGAAGAAAGGCAGGGACCTGGAACAGAGTTTGAGAGAAATTCTATTAAATGAGGGCACTGGAGTTGCTCTATAAGGACAATTCCAGCTCTCACACTATTTGACTTAATAACTACTTCAATGGGATATAAAGTAGGTGAAGAAAGAAATGTCAAGAGCCTCATTAGCTCAGTGGGCTAGACACAAGGGATAACAACCCTAGAGCACAGGGTCACAGATGTGATTGTTTCTTAGGCTAGTTGGCTGCCACAAACCTTCCCTATAACTCCACCTAGCACTCCCACAAATTCTTCATATTGGTCATGGGGAAACAGTATAGATGTATAGATATAATAAATCCCCACTTTAAGGAATAGGATAGAAATATGTAATATCCAGATGCAGAGGAGCCCCATCAAAGGTCACTGGGCTCCAGAGCCTCCTAGTCATGCCTGAGGGTGAGTCTTTTGAAGAGATACTTGCCCAGGCCCACCAGATGGTGGAGGATAGTCAGGTGATCCCCAGTCTTCTTGATGAAATTCACCTCCTTGTGATTCTCCAGGAAATCATAGAGATTTAGGTCTGTGCAGGTAAAACCCAAAGCATAAAGGGATCTCTGGGTGCATTAGTCTCAATTATGATTTTGTTAAGATAAAATAATAGAAGTGAAGTTTCTGTGTAAAAGAGTATGGATTTTTAGATTTCTCAATAAAAAGTAGTTGCCAAACTACTTTCTCAAGGAATTAAACTTCTCTCTGTATAGAAGTCCTCATCTGAATCAGGGCCAATATTTGCATAATAATTGAAAGAAATTAGAGTATAAAACACACATTTACACACATACAGTCTTATGTTAACTTAAGTTATTTTAACTTAAAACTCATGAATACATGTGTGCATTGTCTAGCCTATTGCTGTAGGTTTAATGATATTTCTTCGAGTATATTCTCAATTTACACAATTCCATTTTTTTTTGTTGGTGTGCTAATAAATGTTGAACAACCATTTCTCTGAGGGAAAAAAAATAGCCTCATTGTTGTGTTTCATTATTCCACTAGTGTCAATACTCTCACTCTGGCTACTTTTAAACTATTAATGTTGAACTGAATACAGAGTTGGGAAGAAATGTGTAGTAGTACCTATTACACAATATTTATACTATATAGATAGAATAAATTTAAATAAAGTTAAGAATAGAAAATTATAAAATGTGGCAAAATAGGAAGTCATGAGTCTTCAGTATTTAAGATATTTGTTTTTACTGTAGCTTAAGTTTGTATCATTTAATTATTAATAATGACAGCATTTAATAACAGACTTTCAAGATTCCTAAAAATTTAATAATTGACTCTTATGAACCAGTACACTGCTGGTTTTGTTTTTCTCTCAGAAGCCACAATAAAAGGGCTGGATTGTAGCTCAGTGGTAAAGCCCTTGCCTAGCATGTGTGAAGTCCTTGATTTGATTCCCTGTACTTCCCCAAACAATTCATGACCATGAGAATCTCCTGGTATGTGCATTCAGTGTGCCATTGTTGTTGAGAGGAGTTCAGCAAGTATTGTCTTTTATTTTCATGTGTCCTTCATTTGAAGGACAATTAGGTCTTTAGAAAAATGCAGCATAATAGCAGGCGTGGCGGCACACACAAGTAATCCCAGTGGTTCTGGAGGTTGAGGCAGGAGGATCCCAAGTTCAAAGTGGACCTCACCAACTTAGTGAGATCCTCTAAGAGCAAAATAAAAAAATAAAAAAGTCTGGGGATGTGGCTCAGTGGTTAAGTGCCCCTCAGTTCAATCCCTGGTTAAAAAAAAAAAGGCAGCATGATGAGCTGGATATTACAGATTTCTATCCTATTCCTTAAAGTGGGGATTTATTATATCTATACATCTATACTGTTTCCCCATGACCAATATGAAGAATTTGTGGGAGTGCTAGGTGGAGTTATAGGGAAGGTTTGTGGCAGCCAACTAGCCTAAGAAACAATCACATCTGTGACCCTGTGCTCTAGGGTTGTTATCCCTTGTGTCTAGCCCACTGAGCTAATGAGGCTCTTGACATTTCTTTCTTCACCTACTTTATATCCCATTGAAGTAGTTATTAAGTCAAATAGTGTGAGAGCTGGAATTGTCCTTATAGAGCAACTCCAGTGCCCTCATTTAATAGAATTTCTCTCAAACTCTGTTCCAGGTCCCTGCCTTTCTTCTTATATTGATGTGTACATCTTAGGAACTTGGACTTGTAATGTTAACAGAATTTCCTGCCAAAGATTGGCATTTTGTGTTACGTATCTGGGTGCCCCTCTCAAATGTGTGGCTGGAAAACTGGGGTTTGGGGATGCTCGATAGTTAAGCACCTGGAAAAGAATTATCAGTGTTACTTATTAGAAACATAGCAGTCTTATTAGAAAGGTAAATAAGACTCCACTAAGTGAAAATGTCAAGAGATATTTGTGAAACTTTAAAATTTCCCCGGAGCCTTAAGGTGTCCAAATGACTGAAGGCAATCCAAGAGGAGAGCAACTGCTCCTTTGTTTTAAGTAATCTTTGCTGGAACTGGCATTTCCTTCCTGCTTTCTGTATGGAGTCTTCTTTCTCACTTTATGTAAAAAAGGTTTTTAAATTCTGAGAACTTCAAATATATATTTTTCCCCTCTGTGTTATCCACTTCTATGATTATTATTTTTCTTTCTGATTTTGCTTTTTCTCCTTCTTATTCTATCAGGTCAGAAAACTTTAGTCAGGAGGAACTTTGTAGGTCATAGGCATTTTGAAGAGTTGAATTTAATGATAAATTTCAACTGTTTCATCTGTCAGTGTTATTAAAACTTACTTTATTCATGGGATCAGTATTTTAAAGTAAGTTCAATAAGTTTGAACATTTTATCCTTTGATTTCCCCATACACAATTACTAATTCTAGTCTTATCTTTGTTCATGCCATTCTCCCTACTAGGTAAAATTTCCCCTATCAATTGTTGTTTTAATTTTCAGTGTGAACCTGAAGCAAAGGTAAAGTTTTATTATGGCTTAAAAGGTTAATCTAACTACTGTATGTTGTAAGCCAGTATGGGACACATATGATCAGGGTCATTGCAGTGCTTACCATGGTAAATGCTCCCCACTTACAGCTAGGAAGGCTTGCAAAGGGAAACTTTCCTTAGGACTAAAAACTGAGAAAGACAGTAATTTGAAATAGCCCAATTGTGCATCTCTTAAAACAAATTAGATTATCTTACTCAATCCTTGATACTTTGTGAATGTTGGCGTCACATATCTAACAAGAAGTAGTTCCAGGCGTTGGGTTTTGAGCTCAGTGGCAGAGCGCTTGCCCAGCATGTGCAAGGCCCCGAGTTCGGTCCTCAGCCCTGAAAAAAAAAAAAAAGAAAAGAAGTAGTTTCAATACTCCAATTTAATTCTTTATGGTGTCAAATTCATCTTGCTTTCCAATTTACAGTTACTGTGACATGAGTAGAGAGTAAATGCTGTTTTGTACTATTTTGATCTGGTTGTTTGATTTCATAAAAGAGGATTTCCAAGTTTTCTTCACAGTGACTTAGGCATTCTGTTTGAGAATTAGGGACTATTGGCACCTGGCAATCATAGATATGTTCATCTGCCCAATTAAATGAATCTACATTAAGAAATTTTAAAAACTCACCCCCACTATCAAGGAACTGGTGTAACACAGCTAGCTCTCATTCATATCACTGTATGCTAGACTGTCATGCACTATTAGGCTTTGTTCTCCTGTTGGAGAACATCACGGAACATCTGTGAGGTTACTCTGAGTCTATGATGGAGTGAGACAAAAGCAAGGTCACTGTGCAACCCACACAATATAAGATAGCTCCCTCTCTTTCAACTGAATAAATGATTATTACTGGTTAACCAATTTTATCTTTAACTTCATCTCTCCTCCTTACATTTCATTGAGATACCAAACAGGTACCATGTTCTGGTAGCATCCAATCTAAATGGAGCCTCTTTTTCTTTAGAACATTGCCCAAATTATGCAACAATCCTAATTCCTTCAATAGGCTTTTTCTTATACTCTTTTTCTGAGATGTACCACTGTTATGGTTTGGACATGAGGTGTCCTCCCAAAGCTCCTGTGTTAATGCAGGAATGTTTGGAGGTGAAATGATTGGATTGTGACAGCTGTAACTTAATGAGTCCATCCTAGTTTGAATGAACTAACTAGGAGTTAACTGTAGGCAGGTGTGGTATGGCTGGATGGCTGGAAGAGGTGTGGGGGTGTGACCTGGAAGGCGTCATCTTCCCTGTGGCCCCTTAGCTCTTCCCTTTACTTGCTTTCAGTGCTCCTTTACCATGCCCTTCTGCTGTGTTTTGCCTCACCTTGGGCCCAGAGCAATGGACTTGGCCAACCATCGATTAATCCTATAGAATTGTGAGCCCAAATAATCTTTCCATCTTCTAAGTCAGGTATTTTGGTCACAGGAACAAAAAGCTGACTAACAAAACCATTGTTCCCTTGATGTATGTTGCCCCTCACTGCAACAAATAATAGGCCAACTTGTGTTGTATGTGTTCTTTGGCTGAATAGAATCAGCACCAGATTCTCATGATAGACAGGGCCTCTTCTGTAGCCTACTTGCTTAGAATATCCGGTGAGTGGTCACTTCTGATAGAGTCCTCTCTTGCTATGCCAGTGCTCTTTGAGACAGAATCTTGAGTTTCTTAATGAACCTTCAGCCCCGTTTTAAACTTCTGGGCATCATTAGCTGTTTTCAGAGTTAAGTCTCTCTAGGGAGAAAGGGCTGTCAGTAGACGGGTAGGGCTAATACGAATGACAATGGATGCATTTTCAGAAAACTTGGCTTCTAGTTTCATCTCTGTTGGTAAATAGTTTTATGATTATGGTCTTAAATTATAGAGTTGGGCAGTGAAGGTTTCTGGGAGTCCTTCTGAGCCTAATATTTGGTGATTCTGTTACTTAAAAGCTACTTTGGGGATGTCCTCTGCTCTCTCTCTCATAGGTAATGCCAAATAACTCCAAAGAGTTTTGTGATGTGAGCTACCCCAAATACTCTACTTTTAAAAGATATCAAAGTACATAAAGGTAAAAGTTTATAATTTTCTTTACAAATATTTGCAAACAGATGGCTAGCATAATTGTTTCTGGTGTAAAAGCAGACATTGTTAAAATATAATAAAAACCAGATAAATCTACAGGAATTCTCTTAGCTCTGTCTCCAGAGAATAAGTGCTAATAAGTCAAATTAGTCATTTTTATTTAGGAGATATAAAAAGGCATATGGTTTCATGCTGTACCAGCTGTCATAAAGTTTTTGAGAAAAGTGTTGCTTACAAAGCTATTCGGAAAATGTTTCATAGAAGCATTTTAACCTTTATAGCTTACCAAACCAGTTGGCTTCCTTTCTTCACAAACTATTTTTTTGGCCTGAATTCTCTTTAATAACAAAGGTTCAGCAGGAAAGAAGACACACAGCTAGGAGAAAAATAACTGGACAGCCATCTAGAGAAGTACCTGTTAGGGGTGGTTTTATATGGAACTAGGAATTTCATGTGAATCTAAAGTGCATAATGGTGAAATATATTTGGAGACTTATTTTCAAGTAAAATGAGTATAAGGTCTCGAGCTGTGCCCCACTGTTTAACCCTCATGCATTGTATGAATTACAGTGGTAAGCACATTATATACATACTTTATATGCATACTTTAAAAATCCTTACTCATATGAAAGGTCCTTTCAATTTTTGGTCTCTCTTCCCTTATATCAATTCTGTGTGTGTGTGTGTGCGTGTGTGTGTGTGCACATGCACGTATGACTGTAGAGTCAAAAGATCTTTCATTTACTGTAATATATTTTTCTGATATTTTCTCTATTATTTTGTGTTTTATCAGTTCTATTCTTTTTTCTTTCCTTCTTTACTCACCTTATGGATTTGGGGTATTTTTTTTCCTTTTAGTTTTTCATTAAAAGCCAGCCAATAAAAGAAAAAAGCAGAGTTTGACATAGAAATCTAGAATCTGATGTTTAAAAATTTCTATGCAAGATTCTATTATTGCAGTTGTGGATGGCCTCATGCCAAGAAAGAAACATATAATAAATAATAAGAGACTAGATTAATGAGAAAATCTTTGGAAATAATCAGAAAGGATAGTGGAGTTCTCCAAAACTAACAGTAGAAATTGAGTACTTTCATAGAATGATGTTTATAGGGATGAATAATATTTGGAAGGCATTAATTAGAAAATCTATTGATTTTAGTTGCCTAAATTGCAAACTTAGCATTTGAGTTGTCATAGTAACTTGAATACATTTGTTCTTTGGAATGATATTTAATTATGTGACTATAGAAGGCTTTCAGCATTTTTTACCATAGATTACATAGTGGCGTTATACTCTCAGTTTCTTTAAAACAAAATTACATTTCACTTCCTAACTCTTTCATTATATAAAACTAAAGTGTGTTTTATCACATTTTGCATAATATATTTCTACACATCTATCAGATAAAGCATTTGTTAAATGGTTGACTTTTACCATTATCTCAATGGAATAGAGTAGTTGCTCCTAACATTTTCAAGAATGAAGATTTCTTGTATTTATCAAAATACTTCTCGGAACTACTCCCCCTCCATCCTTGTCACCAAGAAAAAAAGGCTTTTCTGTTTTTCTGTTATAATGTCATGCAGCCTCTACTAATGCAGTATTATGCATTTGCCTTTCATGAATAACCATAAAAGCTTCTGCATATATTAAAATGGCAGTACATATTATTCAGTTAGTAGATCAGTTTATAGATAGAGTAGCAAGCTCTTTGTTAGAATTGATTAGCTCCTCAAGCATTTATGGTACTTCGATTAGGAACCCCTGGATTACAGCTTGGTGATTATAGATTGTAACTTCATTGCTTTTGCTTACATAATTCCCAGAGTGGTTCACAGGACCCACCTTTCCAGATCTGACCTTGTAATTTTAAGTTGGCTATTACCAAAATGGTAGTAGTATGATATATTTTTCGGCCACCCTACATCATGTTTCTCCTTTGAAGTTTGTTTTTGGAGATGGAGATGATAGGGCTGGTCCAAGTGGCCACTGATTAATTTAATGGGAAATGATAAGGGTTGGTTACTGTGTGTATTTAACTGAAGCAGGGAATTTTCTGCCCAAGAGAAAACAAATTGAAAAAAGCAGTGTTGGAGAGCCAAGTAAAATTATACAGAAGGATAAGTTGGAGTTAAAACATTTAGAAAAGCACACATATCTCTAATCTGAAAATCCAAAATCCAAAATGCTCTAAAGTCTGAAATTTTTGAGCACCAAACAGTGGTCACAAGTAGAAAATTCCATGCCATGAAACCCTGTTTCATGCACAATATTATTAAGGGTATTGTATAAAATTACCTTCAGGTTGTGTGTATCAAGTATGCATGAAACTTAAATGAATTTGTGTTTAGACTTGGGTTCCAATCCTGAGATATCTCATTATGTCTATACAAATATTCCAAAAGAAAAGAAAAGAAAGAAAAATCTGAAGTCTGAAGCACTTCTAGTCCCGCAAGCATTTCAGATAAGGATTTCTCAACCTGTACCAAGTCCATAGGTAGCATCATTGTTGGGATTGTTGAGTCAAATATCTTGCAGTTGAGTTTGGAAAATTACTGAGTAATAACAGGAGCAAGTATGATAGTATTTTCTTTATTCTACTTTTGAAATTGATTCAGATTTGGCTGTTTATTTGTAATAAATGGTAAAGAACTAACTGGTTTACAATGCAGTGTTTTCCATTTGGTCTCCTAAAGTATACTTCCTATTTGTCTTTAGAGATGGGAATGTTAGTTCATTCCCTTTTTTAAAGTATGTACCTGAAAGCTGTAACATTGGTTTGGTTATATCATAGGAAGCAGGATAATGGGTGTTTGGACTAGAAGATCCATCTTCTGATCCATCCATAATTCTCAAACCTAAATTTTTAATGTAGTTTTTTTTTAACACAAATTAAACAGTTTACCTTTTCTTAAACTTTTCTCCTGTGGGTTTTCCTTCCCACAGAGAAACAATCTGTTTTCTGTGTGCAGGCTGTTCAAGCAGATGTATCCAGCTGTCCTGTGGATATGCAAAGCTGGGCATGGGGGCGGGGTTCTATGTAAATGAATGATCACTACTCTGATCTTTCTCCCCTGGTGTAGAAGCTGAGGAAGGCTCAGATGAGCTCCATAGGGCTGGATGAGGAGTCAGAAGCAACTCTCTAGTATATCTGTGATAAGTTGTGCCAAAGGATGAATACCAAACCATCCAAATGCCAAGGGGTAAACCCAGAGAAAGAAGTGTAAATGGCACTTTCGAGCAAGAAGGCCTGTGTTAAGTGAAGATAAATAGATTACTGTATAAGTTATAGTAGTATTTCTATGATCAGGGAAATGTGACTCTTCTACATGGGGAAAGATTATGTCCTCTTTCCTTATTCTATTAGTTTGTTTCTCATTGCTATATATAATACCTGAAGCTGGTAACTTTATAAAGAAAAGAGGTTTTCAGTTCTGAATTTTCAAGGACCTACATCTGGTGATAGTGATGCGGAGTTTTTGAGATGAGGTCAGATTCTCTGCTTCCACTGGCAAATGGAGTCTGGGCCGACTACAGATTCCGGCAGCCAAAATAGCCGGCTTCATGTGTTTGCAGCTATTCCCTGTTAAAAATGGGAATTGGGGCTGGCTGCAGGTTTCTGCAGCTGAAAAAATAGTGTTAGCAGCTCCCCAGCTAAAAGCTGGGTGTTGCAGCTCTTGGTATGGAAATTCACCCCAGGAAATCAGTGCCAATCTTTTTCTGGGTTCTTGTCTTGGGAATTTGAAAAATAAAATACTTGGACAACCACATAAGGAGGAGTAAAAGGAGTAGGATTTATTTAAGGAAGGAGAGCAGAGATTCCACAAGGCAGAGGGTATCTGGAAGTACAATACCGTCTGATGGATGTTAGGCTGGGGGTTATATTGCTTTGGGTATGAGCCTTGATTAAGATTCATGTAAAGCAGGCATTGAGAAAAGCCCCAACATCATTGGTTAAACTCTATGTAGAACAGGCATTGATACTAAGGACCAAAGTCATTGGTTAAAATCTATGCAAAACAGGTAGCAATTCCTTCCAAGTTCCCAT
>PVKS010041372.1:0-16059 GCA_004027875.1 Aplodontia rufa
GCACCAAACAAGGCCCTGTTTATCATAAAGTGAAAGGCTCTCGGCGCCATCTTGTAATGGCGTCCTAAACTTCCACCGTGGCTTGCCACATTTTTCGATGCATAGTATTTGTACATGGTTCAAAGCTAAAACGTATACAGTTCCGCATAGTGAAGTCTCCCTCCTAGCCCTGTCCCACAGCCACCAGTCCCCTCCTCAGAGATACCAATGACACCAATGTCAGCTGTGTCTTCCCAGAAGTACTATAGGATTAGATAGGCATGTGTGTATGATATATGTACATGTATCCATGGTGTATGCATAAAATATATATAATAGTATATATTCTTCCCCCTTTTAACACAAATAATGACAAACTGCACACTTTTCTGTGTCTTGTCCTTTTTAGCAAATACATCTTATAGGTAGTTCAGAGTTAGTATGTAAAAGTTGAGCTCATTTAAGCTTTTATGTTGAACTCATCATTACTCCTATCATCATGATTTGTTGCTTGCTTAACAGATCAGCTTTGAATAAACTATTTGAAGGAATGTGTAATTTTGAAAAAAAAAAACAGTGTTTCTAAAAAGCTGCGAATCAGTACCCCGGTAGCTCAGCTTGTCTTACCACTGATTCTATTCCAAAACTGTATAATGAATCCCACTAACTGACTCAAGACCCTATGATTCCCAAACCTAAGTCCTTGCTACTCACTCTAGTTTATCTTCAATAAGTTCTAAATTTGGTCACATCCATTCATTTGTAGATCAACAACAATAGTCCATTTCCTGCTACCATGCAGACCCGTGTAGTTGCTGAAAAGACCATATGACCTGCAGAATCAAAATTATTTTCTCTATATGTCTTAAAGTTCATCAACCCCTAGACTGCACTGTTGACCCAAGCCCGTTTGGTGCAGTTTTCCACTCAGTAGACCCATATTACTGCTTTTGCCCATCACTGAGAAGCTTACCTGTTGACCCTCATCTTTAAAAATATGATTAAATCTCCCTTCTCTCCTTGGTCTATGTAGACTCCATGTTACAGTTACATTAGACCTGGGACACTCTAAAGCCTTTTTGAGAACATATTTCAGTGAAGCAACTCTATCTTACTGTTATTAGTTTAGTTGTTCTAATCAGCTTAGTAGGAAGGTGAGGTGAAATGCACTGACATCATACAAATGGGATAACTGCAGATAGGCAGGCTTAGAGACATAGGGCTATTAATTCCTTTTATTCTTCTATTCACTAGTATCATTTCTAATATACATGCTCATAGTCTTTTAATTTCTTTGTTTTGAAATGGTATTTAGTAAAGGAAAAGTATAAAGATGTTCCTCTTTATATTATTGTCATTTTGGCATGTTGTGACTTTTATATCACTGTTTTTAAAAGAAATAAGGGCAGAATGCTGAATAAACACTTTGACACACACATCTTTCCACAGAATGATTAGACTTTAACAAACAGGGATGATATTTCAGAGTAATCACGTTCTACCAATTTAGAGCATTATAAAAAATCATAGTCACAGCTATAGAACTCACTTTGACAATGAGCAAAAATTAATAATTCTTAGGTCCATATCCGTGGTTCCCCACTGATAGACTATACTGAGTACCTTGCCAATTCATGATAGTTTGCCTGTTCTTTGAGGCAAGAAATTTTCCTGCTAATCCTAATTGGGCTTGTTGGAGCAGGGCAGGTTGTTGCTGAGTAAGACAAGTCCCTGAAGATGATAAGCTGAGTGATAAACTGTGCAATCAAAGTCTGCTGCTTATGGTCAGGAGGTCTTGTGGATATAGATATTTCTAGAATAAGCAGCAATGGCCTATGAAATTCTTTAATAAGAACTTTGCTCCTGTGAATTCTTATAAATAATAATTTCTCTGACACAGATTATAGGAGCAAGAATAATACCACTTGAATTTAGCAAGTTCTACTCCCTGCAAATCAGGAAAACAGGAAAGCGGCAGCTTCATCAGAAAGGATTTGTATTCTACTGTGATTAATACTGAGGAGAGAATAAACCACATTTTACTTCTGATTGAATACAGAAATCTCTCTGGAATAAGATCCAAGATTGAGATGCAGCACTTACTGTGTATGTAGGTGATCCCCCACCCTTAGATTCACATTGCTGGCTTGATCTTCAGATTATCTAAGGCTGTTTCTCAGACATCTGTCATAACGTATAACAAGATATTTAACAGAATGTCTGACAGCCAATGTGAAAAACTGTTTAGTTCCCAGTCTAGCTTTCCCAAACGGTAGTACCTTGATCAGCCAGGCAGTGTAATGAATCTGCCATCTTGCATCAGCAGTTATTCTCTAAATTAACTCATATTCCATATAAAAGCCTTATTGTTATTCAGGACACTTCCCTGCTACAGCTGTACGATTCGATTAAATCAATATGTTCCTATGAGGAACAGCTTGTTGGTGGAAGGCAATGGAAAAATGTTCATGAAAACATTCAAAGGAAAATTCAGGATTCCATTGTATTAATGAAGTTCCAAAGAGTGTTCTCATATCCTTGTATATTTCAAAGACTCATCCTCTGGAGTGTGAAGTGGTATTGCGTAGTATGCATAATCTCACTCTTTGAGAGTGAGTTGGCAGGTGCTGAGAGTCACCTTGGCTTCTAGCAGTGTACCTTATGCATAGATGGCTCATTAGCAAGTTGCCCTCTTGTACACAATACTATTAATGTATCCTTGAATCTGCATTTAAACTGTGAACTTTAAGTGGCATTCCAGTTCTAGGATTTTAGCTAAATTTTCAGGAAGTATTAGTGAGTTTTTAAAGGTCACTTATGTTTTATTTCAAGTTCTATTTACTACGTGAGTAAACTAAGCCAAGTTGCTTAAGTCTTTTAAAAATGAGTCACTATTCCCTTGTTTGTTTCACAGTGGTGTGCTTCTTATTCACTTTTTGTAATCTCAGGAGCTAGACAAGTGTTTGACACATAATGGGTGCTCCAAAAGTATCTGTGGAATGACTAAAACTATTGTGAAGCTCTGTAAAATTACATGTTTCACTGAACTGCCCTGGTAATGTTACTGTACATTTTTAACCAATTTACATCATCACTTTCATTTTTGACCCATGTTTTTCACCTCTTGTTTTCTGACTATGTTTTGGTCTGAGTGATTACGCATTTCTTCCAAATAGTGACAGACTGTATCTCTCAGCTCTTGACTTTCAGAAATGGAACCAAATCAAAGTGGGTGAAAATGACAGTTTTCTAAATAAATTTAGGATATATAAAGTATTGCATGTTTTAGCTCGCTCTCTGGTCCTCTGCATCACCGTAAAAATGCAGTCCAGCCAAATCACTGATTCAAGGAGGAAAAGAAACATGTGGAGTTTGAACCTGCAGTTTAGAATCTCTCCAAGATGATCTCTATTAAAATGCAAAAGTATGAGCAAATTAAATGATTTTGTGTGCTTTGAGATTCTGTACTTATTGTAAAGACAATAATAATGAACTATGCAATTTATTTCCAGACAACTTCAACATTTTCAATTGTGTACCAGTAATGACACCTTTGTAGAAATAGGAAGGTGGAAAGGACATGGCACAGATATAGTCCAGCTCTAAAATATTTAAGAGTATTGTGTTTCCCATAAAAGTACATTAGAACTAATATATAAGTTCAGGTAAGTGGTAGGATACAAAAATATCTGTTGTGTTCCTATACACTAACAACAAAGTAAATAAAAAATAATTAACAGAACAATTGAAATTCTTAGATTTGACCCAGGAGGTCAAAGGTCTACCTACTGAAAACTATGAAACATTGATGAAATAAATTAGACAGAAAAAAGAAATGGAAAATCAATTTGTGTTCATAGAGTAGAAGAATAATTTTATAAAATTACCATTCAACCCAAAGTGGTTTAAAGATTCAATAAGATTGTTGTCAAAATTCCCATGGCTCTTTTCCAAGAAGTGTAGAAAAGATCCTAAAATTAATATGAAACCATAAAAGACTTCATGTAGTCAAAGTGACCTTGAGAAAAAAGAAAAAATGTTATAGTAATGTAAACATGGTGCTGGCATAAAAAACGACCCAAAGAACAATTGAACAGAATAGCCAAGAAATCAACCCAGACATATGTTCAATTAATCTTTAGAAAGATACCAAGAACACACAATGGGGAAAGGACAGTCTGTCTTTTTCCATAAATGATGCTGGGAAAACTGGGTGTCCACAAGCAAAGAATGAAATTGCATTTGTTATACTACACATCAAAATCAACTCAAAACATATTAAAGACTTGAATGGAGGATGGGAAATCACAGAACTTCTAGGAGAAAAACCTATGGATACTGATCTTGATGGTGATATCATGGCTCTGATCCTAAAAGCATGCCTCTAAAGTGAAAGTAAACAAGTGAATATTTAATAAGTACCACTCAGCAAAGGAATAATCAAAAAATGAAGGTGCATCTAATGAATGTGAGAAAATATTTGAAAATTATATACTGAAAATGAGTTAAAATAAAAAATATATAAGAAAAAGGCTGGAGCAGTGGCTCACTGGTTACAGTGCTTGCCAGGCATGCATGAGTACGCAGGCTTGAACCTCAGCACCACATACACAAGAAAGTTTCTGAGCAACAAAAGCCACATGAACAACTAAATAAAAATTTATTGTCTTTCTCTCTCTCTCCCTCTCTCTTTAAAAAATATGTATATATATATGCATATATATAATATACACATATATATAAGAAGATCCAACAAATCAGTATAAAGAAAGCATATTTTCAATTTAAAAGGAGCTAAAAGCCTGAATAGATATTTTTCCAAAGAAAACCTATGAATGGGCAACAGGTATGTGAAAAGGTGTCCTAAGTCACTAATCATTAGATAAATACATATCAAAACCACAATATTACCGCACAATGATCAGGTTGGCTACTATAAAAGCAAATAAACAAATAAATAAATAAAATAAACATTTCAAGGGTGCAGAGAAAAGAATGTCCTTGTATGATGTTGTGATAATATTAATGATGCAGTTATTATAAAAAGCATTATAGAATTTCCTGGAAAAAAAAGTGAAACTAGTATGCAATTCTGCAATCCATATCTGGGCACATATCCCAAGGAAATGAAATCATCATGTTAGATATCTGTACTCCCACTTTTACTGCCTTAGTCTTCACAATAGCTGCATGTGAAACCAAACTATCCATTGACAGACAAATGAAGAAAACTTTTTATATAGATACACACAAAGGAATACTATTCATCCTTTCAAATAATTAAATTCTGTAGTTTGTGATAACATGGATGAATTTGGAGTACATTATGCTAAATGAAAAAAGCCAGGCACAGAAAGATAAGTACTGTTTGATGTTACTTTCATGTGGAATCTAAAGAAGTCAAATTCATAGGAAAGGAAATCAGAATGGTAGTTACCAGAGGCTGGAGAAAATGTTAGCCAAAGAATGAAAAAAATTTCATTCATAAAATGAAAAAAATTCTATAGATCTGATAGCATGGTGACTATACTTAAGGATAATTTACAATATACTTGAAATTGTTCTAAGAGAGTAGACCTTAAGTGTTCTCACCACCCAAAAAAGAAGGGCAAATATGTAGGTTGATATGAAGCTAACCCTCAAAACTATCAATATGATGGTAATCATATCAGAATGTATACATATATCAAATCATCACACAGTGTACATTAAAAAGTATAAAATTATGTGTAAATCATACCTCATACAGCTAGAAAAAATAAAATACATTTTGCAGTGGATATAGACATATTCTTGTTACTACAATAATACAACACCAAATAGAGTTTACAAATTTCACTATGAAATAAAAGATGGAAAAGTAGTGGTAATGTGTAGGTAAGAGAAAATTTGCTCATTGATCCATATATTCAACAAGTATATAATGTTTAAGTTTGCTATGTGTTGGGTACTGATAAAACAGTGATTTACAAAGCAGAACCTGTGTCTACCATCATAGAATTTATCAACTAGTAAATGCAAAGAGGAAGTTTGATCCTGGATGAGGAGGATAAAATTATCTTTTCACTAATAAAGATTGAGGAATTACATTTCAAACAGAAAACAACTTATGTTCAGCAGTGCAAAACCTGGAGGGAATAATCTGATAGGAGAGAGGCAAGCTTCTTTGCTGGAATGTGTAGTAGAAGATTTGTGTTTTCAGAGCTCATTAATCAGGTGGTCAATTTCCTTTTGCATCATGGTATTCACAATACGAATGCCCAGATTCCCCTAGGATATGCATCAAGTCTTTGAGCCCTCTAAGTTTCATTTTCTTCTCAACTGCATTGTCATCATTCCATACAGTCTTCTGCCATTTTTTGTCCTTAAGTGCTAACCTTACTTTCACAGCAAGATTTTAAGTTCCATTTATTCAGTTCAATTTTCATTCAATATGTACACATTTTTGCACCGCCTATGTGACAAGAATCGCCTATATAGCAATGAAACCAAAAGACAAAAATTTCTTCTCTCAAGGAACTTACATGGAAGTACAATATGATAATGAAGAAAGAAGTCAGGAGTAAATGATGTGTTAGATGGTGGTGTGTTATTAAAAAATAAAGCAGTAACATAGAAATGGGAAGTCCTAAAGGAGTCGCATATTAATTAGGATGACCAGAAGAGCCATAATTTTTTATGATTTTTTGAAGTTAGTGAAAAGGGTAGGTTATGGAGATGTCTGAAAAAGAAGAATGCCAGGTAGAGAGAACAGCAAGAGTAATGGTGAGGTAGGAACATACTTAACTGCTCAAGGAGGAGTTTTACCAACTCATTTTATGAGACCAGCATTACCCTGTTACCAAAATCTGACAAACACACAACAAAATAGAATTAAAATCCTTTAGACCAATATTCCTGATGAACGTAGATGCAAACAAAACTCAATAAAATAGTAGCAAACAGAATCCTACATCACACCATTAAGGTCATAGATCATAATAAAGCTAGGTTTATTCCAGGAATACAAAGATGGTTCAACACACTCATATCAATAAATGTGCTATATCACATAAATGAAAGATAAAAATTATATGATCGTCAAAATAGATGCAGAAAAAGCATTTGATAAAATTGGTAAAATTCAATTGTCTTTCATGAACAAGTTTGGTATTGGAGGATCATACCTCAACATAGTACTGGGCATATGTGACAAACACATAGCCCACACCAAACTACCTGGGGAAAAATTGAAAGTGTTTCCTCTAAGATCAGGAAGAATATAAGGTTGTCTGCCCTCACCATTCTTTTTCAGTATAGGACTAGAATTTTAGACAGACCCATTAATTAGGCAAGAGAAAGGAATAAGAATAGGAAAGGAAGAAGTGAAATTAGCCTTGTTTGCAGATGTATGATTTAGTAGTACATGTAATACTCAAATATTCCACTGAAGGAATATTAGAACTGATGAATCAATTCAATAAAGTAATGGGATGCAAAATCAACATACACAAATCACAGCTTTTCTATACACCAATAATGAAAGTAATTCCATCCACAATAGCTATACACACCTATACAAAACATGTAGGAATATACCAAATTAGGGGATATGAAAGACCTCTATAGTGAAAATTACATAATACTCAAGAAAAAATTGAAGGAGATGCTCAAAGATGGAAAGATCTCCCATGTTCAAAGACTGGAAGAATTAATATTGTTAAAATGACCACACTAACGAAAGTGGTTCATGGATTCAGTGCAATCCTCACCAAAATACCAATGATGTCCTTCACATAACTAGAAAAATAATCTGAAATTCATGTGAAAGAACAAAAGATCCTGAATAGTCAAAGAAATCTGCAGCAAAAGGAGCAAAGCTGGAGACATTACCATCTGACTTTAAAACATATCACAAAACAGTAGTAATCAAAACAGCATGATATTGATATAAAAACAGACACACAGGCCTGTGGAACAGAATAGACAGACAGAATAGACATGAGTAAACCCACACATGTATAGCCAATTGATTTTCAACAAAGGTGTTAAGGACATGCATTGGAGAAAGGACTGTCTTTTCAATAAAAGGTGCTGTGATAACTAGATAGTTACTTGCTAAAAATGCTACTAGATTTCTACTTATTACCAGTTACAAACAAGTAGCTCAAATTGAATTAAATATTTAAATGTAAGACCCCCAAACTATGAAGCTAGTTGAAATGGGGAAAAACTTCAGAACATTGGAATAGCCAAGAATGTTTTGGACAAGGCCCCAAAAGTACAGGAAAATAAAAGTAAAAATAGATAAATGGATTTATGTCAAACTAAGAAGGTTCTGAACAGCAAATGAAACAATCAATAGCCAGAAGAGACAATCTACAGAATGGGATAAAATATTTGAAAGCTATTCATTTGAAAGGGAGTTAACACTCAAAATATATAAAGATCTCTAAACCTTGACAACGAAAGGAAAAGTTATTCAATTAAAAATGGGCAAATGATCTAAATACACATTTCTCAAAAGAAGAAATACCAATATCCAATAAATACATGAAAAATGTTCCAGGACATTAACCATCAGGAAAATACAAATCAATACTATGAAGAGGTATCATCTCAACCTAGTTAAAATGGCTATTATAAAAAAAATACTGGTGTGGATGTAGAGAAAAGGAACTTTTATATGTAATTGGTGGTGATACAAATTAGTAAAACCACTATGGGAAACAGTGTAGAGGTTCCTCACAAAACAAAAAGTAAAACTATCTTATAATCCAGTGATTCTAGTCCTGGATATATATCTAAAGGAAATGAGGTCAGTATGCAAAAGAGATAACTGCATGCTCCTGATTACTGTGGCATTACCCATAATCACTAAGATAAGGAGTCAGCCTATGTATCATCAGCAGATAAATATAGCATATGTTCTTTACACAAATGCACACACACACACACAAACACACACACACACACACACACACACACACAATGAAGTATTATTTATCCATAAAGAAAAATGAAATACAACTAGGTATGACAGCACACATCTGTAATCCTAGCTACTGAGAAAGCTGAGGCAGGGGGATTGTAAATTCTATGTCAGCTTGGACAACTTTATGAGACCCTCCCTACAAAAATAAAAATAAACACAGGTTAGGGATGTAGCTCAGTGGTAGAGAACCCCTGGGTTCAATCCCTAGTACCATAAAGAAAAAAAAATCAAACTCTTACTTTTGCAGTAAAATGGGTAAAATGGATACCTGGGGGGACATCATCGTGTTAAGCAAAATACTCCAGGCACAGTAAGACAAATATTGCATGTTCTCCCTCATAGGTGGAAATTGAAAAGAAAAGAAAAGGAAAAAATTGATTATTCACTGAAAGTAGAAGAGGGATTGCTAGGAAGTAGGAAGGGAGCAGGGGTGGGAAGGAGAGGAAAGGTAGCAGAAGGGTGGATGAACATAATCAATTCATGATGCATGCACACATGAAAATGTCACAGTGAACCCCGTTAAGCTGTACAATTAAAAATATAAAAATAACTTTAAACCAGGATGTCATGGAGTGAGGAAGAAATAATTCTTACTGTGAGAACGAATGGGGGAGGAAGGGAGATTTGGGACTTTACGTTGTGTTAGACAGGAAACCACTGGAGGTTTTTAGGGAAGGGACTTCATGATCTGACATTTTAAGAGGTTTTCATATTGATGACAATGAAGAAGAGAAGCACAATTTGGAGGCTTATATAATTCAGGTAGCAAATAAGGGTGGTGTAGACAAAGAGAATAGCAGCCAAGGGATTGAGAAATAGCCAGTGCCAGGTATATTTCTGAAGGCAACATCAACATAATATGATCATAGATGGAATGCATACTGTGAGAAGATGAGAGGCAAGGATTGGTTTAATGTTTCTAACTGAGTATCTGGAAAAATAGAATTACCAGTTATTAAGACAGAGAAGACAGGAATGAACAAATTTCATGGAGATTATTAAAATTTTAATTTTAAACATATTAAGGTTGAGATTTTGATTTTAAAAAGGAAGCAGAGAGTAAGAGAGAGAAAGAATCAATTTTATTTATTTTCTTCATCTGGCCTTTGTTTCTCCAACACTTAATTGTGTATGCGGTGCTGGGGTTTGAACCCAGATCCTTGTAAATACCAGACAGCTATTGTAACTGCTCAGCCATTGCTCTAGCCCCTGTTTGAGATTCTTTGTCAAACGTGGAGACAAAAATTTATTAGTCAAATTTATTAGTGTAGAGTTCAGCAAAGAGACGTGTTAGGGACACATATTTGGAGGTTGTTGGAATACTGGTAGAATTTAAGGCCATGAGACTAGATGAGATCAGCACAATGTAGCTGAAACAGGAAAAAGAAAATGTCATGGGAAAGATCTTAGAAAATTCCACCTTTTAAATGTTCAAAAGATTGGAAGTACCCAAAGAGCAAGATTCAGAACAATAAAAGGAAAACCTAGCAAAGTGTGGCATGTTCCCAAAGCCAAGAATCACACACAATAACCAGTCAGTCAAATCTTGCCAATTGGCCAAAGTGAAGAGAGACAGTAGCATCAAGGGATGGTTCCTCTTCTATATTCAATAATAAGATTGCAGCACATTTGCAAGCTGATGGGAAATAAATATTCAGTAGGAATAAATAGAAAAGCATTGCAGGGGAGGCAAAAATAACTGGTAAGGTTGTGTCTTTTAGAAGCCAAGTAAGGATAGAACCTTGAGAACTGGTGCCCGAGCTTGTATTTCCATGTCCTAGCACAAGGCTAGCTGGAATTTAAGATCTGCATTAGCAGACTAATTTCTCCTATGAGAAAAAAATATCAAAAAGATAATATACCCAAAGAAGAACTCTTCAGAAGAGAAATCACTATCCTTGCAATTTTAAAGAAATGACTACTTGCCAGGTATATTAACAAATTTCTTCATTTTCCTTAAAGTATAGAGGTTAAAAATGTTATTTGTGGTACAAATTCTCCTTTGGAATATAATGCAATTTTATAAAACTGATACATTTCCCTAACTAGTTATTCATGATACTATAAATATCAAAAGCTAATCACCATCATGTTGAGGACTATTATACAAGTTGATGAATATTAATTACTAATTAGTATGCATCTGCATTTCAGTGTGCACACAGAACATACCTATAAAAGAATAAAACAAAAATCCATACTGAAAATGGAATTGCTCTTTCATTAAATAATTTTTTCAAACTCTAGCCCCACTTTGATCCCTGTCTCACATGCAAATTTCTTCTTAATTTGTCCTTTTCTAAATGATCACATTGAAATGAAAAGGAAGAATATTATTGCTCTTTAATATAGAAATATTTGCCAAGGTAAATATTCAGTGCTAAACACTTTATTTCAATTACTGTTTTGGCATCTGGAAAGAGGTGGTTTTCCTTTCAATCATTGTATATCACCCTAGACCGTCTGGCCCACTCTAATGGTATCTATAAAACCTTTCAAAGGAAAGTACTACTAATGATCTCTACATGTCTAGGGCACTTTATAGCTTTAAAGTGTTTTTAAAAATGTTCTCTCAGTTGATTGAATCTTCACAACTCTCCTGGGTCTCGGCTGCTAACCAAAGAGGGTCTGAGAGCAGCTATTAGAGTGGGAACCAAGAATTTATAAGAATACATGGTGGGGAATTATGTCCTGGGAAGTAGGGTTGGAGTCATGGGTTGTGGGGTAGTTATAATAGTGTGCTAAGGAAGTAGCTGTACCAGAGGAATTTGGGCTGGGCTGAGATGGCACAACCACTGCAGCTTTTGGGAAGCAGTACTGGACCTTAGAGGATGTAGAGTGTGAAAAAAAAATGGGCTTAGATTCAGTCTCTCTATCTAAATTTTTATATATTGAAGAGTCCCAAAGTTGGTCTTGATATTGCTTTTAAATGTTATTGTAGGAGGTGGTTTCTTGCTCTTACAAGTGACCCAGAGGCTCTAAACCAAGAATTTATCATGCTGCTATTGAGATGTAGCTAATAAGAAACAACGCTTTGTCTCCTGAAGTTTCCTTCTCTCCCCTTGCTTCTGGAATTGAATTATTGTTTCACTTCTACTGGATATAACATGGAAGAAGTAACAGGGTATCACTTTAAAGATTAGGTTATAAATATACTGTAGCTTCTCATTTATTTCTTTTTCTATCTCTCTTTGGATTCCTTATCCTGGGAGACAGCAACTGAAAGAAAGCCTTGTACAGGCCACATGAGTAGGGTTAGATTTGGATTTTCTGAGTTGTGCCAACAACTCTGGATTCTTGAAAGCACATTGCTCCAGTAAATCCACAAGACAACTGCAGTTCTGAGCAACATCTTGACTGAAACCACATGAGTGATCTTGAGCCAGGGCACCCAGCTAAGCCACACCTGGATTTCTTACAGAAAACATGTGATTATAAACGTGTATTGTTGTTAAACACTAAACTTTGAACTAATTTGTCATGCATCAGTAGATAACTACTAACAATCAGTGTGCAAAGACAAAATTAGGCAAAACAAAGGAAATGGTTTGATATTAAGTCTTAGCTATATTCAATATTTTTGCAATTATGATTCTATTTCTTTGCATTTTAAGACATTTGCATAAATTCTTCTATTGTCTTTTAAATGCATAATTAATTTCCTTATTTAATAATTATCTTAATTTTCTTCTTTGAGAGAAGAAGCTTTGTGTCTTCTACACTCTCATGATAAGGAACTAACAAAAACAAAATATGAAACATAAAAAAAGTAGATGAATGGTACAACCTACTTTTTATTTTTTTTAATTTATTTTTTTCACATTTATTAGAAGTATATAGCAATACAGGATACAGATGAGGGGGAAACATTGTCAAAACAGTAGCAATCAATGTGTATAAACTTTATTATCCAGGGGTAATGCCAACGCATAGATAAACTACTATGGGTTTCATCTATTGCAGTTTCCCCCAGAAGAACTCATGTGTCAAATGGGTATCTAGTGGAGGAATAACATCGGCTTCTGGGATGGTTCCCCCATCTTCCCAATCACCAGACTCCTATGAGTTCTTCATACACCCTCCCCACTCCCCATCCCCTTCCCTACACCTCCAAGTTACTTAGGGAGCTTTCCCCCTGTTGCACTGAAAGTCATTCAATTTGAGGTTTTGTTAGGTCAGCCATCTGTCCTACAGCTTCAACATAAATTCTAGTATCAACAGATGAGAGAAACCATTTGGCCCTTAAGTCTCTGAGCTTGGGAGACTTCACTAAGCATAATTCTGTCCATCTCCATCCATTTGATTTTGAAAGCTATAATATCATCCTCTCTGATGGCCGAGTAGTATTCCATAGTATATATGAACCAAAGCTTTACAACCTACTTTTGATATGCTCTAAATGTTTAATCTATGCTCCATGACAAGAATACAGACCATTAGCACTTAACAATGACTGTAACTATACAAATTTATAGATTATTCAATTCATAATATTCAGATTGTTTCAAATCTTTCAGTCTAGATCTAACACAGACATATTTTCTATTATATTTTAGTTGCATATTTAGTTAACCAGTTAATTATTGAAAACCTGGTTTGTATATGAGTTTGTAATAGTACCATCTACATAAAAGGTATGCATCTTTTTCTCTGTTATAACCAATGCAATTAATAATTATTCTAGAAATTAAAAATCAATAGATAAATGAAAAGTCAGAAATGATATGAGACTGATAGATATTTCTTTCTAATTTATCATCTGTTAGATGATGTGATTCTCTGAATCTTGCCAGCATATTAGTATATTCTCTTTTATGACATCAGAAATACTGATTAGATTGGTTTGAAGAAAGAGCAGTCTTTATAGGATTATAAGTATTTATCTGCCAGCTTTTATGTTGCCATACTGCTCTTACTTATGCATCCCATGTATTCAGATCTTTGGAAATTATCCTTGACACTTGATTTGTGGAATAGGAAACAAAGACATTACGAAGTTTATTGTAATAAAATACATGTGCACACACATCTTGCATTTGAGAAATATAATTCATCTATTGCTATAAAATAATATAGAAAGTACTTTTGCAAAGGACAATATGAAAAATGCATTTGGTAAAATTAAACTGCTAATTGTGCAAGCTATTAGAACTCTGAATAGCAGCAGTTCATTTTCTACAGATAAATGGCAGAAAAGAAAATTAGAAATATCAGTTTTTTAGGCAACCAGCTAGAACAGGAATATATAAACTTGTGTTTGATTAATCAGTTCAAGGTGAAAAAATAGAAAAGAATACTTGATCATAAAAATTAATTAATGAAGATTATTAACAAGTGGGACAAAAATCTAATTTAATTATATGAGTCTTCTGTAGAGTATTGAAGCTGGTAAATCTGATTTATCAAATATCTGCTTGAAAGATATCATAATTTTTGGTAAGTTAGTATACTCTTGTATTATAAAACAGCATACTGTGTCTTTCACATTCTTTCCAAAGATAGTTCACATTGGAATAACTATAGTTAAACTTGCAACATCATTCTACAGTTTTAGATCTTAGTTCATCAAATGACTTGAAATGGATCAATTGATTCATATCATTTCAGATTATTTTAGTTTAAAAGAATGCACTGTTACATGTACACACATGTGGGCACACAAATATATCTGTACATATATGCGCACATGCATATGAATGCATAAAGCAAACACACACATCCCGTATACAAGACAAGAAGCAAATGAACCAAATCTCAACACCAATTGCTTTGGCATCCAAGACCCAGCAGGACCCAGGGTAGCAGGCACCTGCAGGTAGTGGTCAACTGGGCAAGTTTAGATTATGCTGAAACAACTGTATTTCTCAGATTTATACCGTAATAGAAGAACTTCGACTATCCATCGAGTCTCTGTTTTTAAATGTGCATCTAACATCATAGAGCAAACTATTAATTATTTGCTGATTTTTCTCAGTTGTGTATCTCTAGTAATAATTTTGACCTCTATCCTAAACACAAGGTGTATATTTACAAACCCTTGCTAGAACAATCCATCTTGAAGTACTGTAAAAATAAGTGACACAAAGCTATTTTCTCAATCAGTGACAAAATATTTGTGTCCATATTTTTTGAATCTGCAATTTTTTGTCTAGTTTTATTGATAATCTGTATGCATACCTCTTATTTTTTTGCCTTGTTTTCAAAAGATAGTGTGAGGAAAGAAAGAATCAATTTTATCTATTTTTTCATCTGGCCTTTGTTTCTCCAACACCTAGCTGTGTATGTGCTTCTGGGGTTTGAACCTGGATTCTCACACATGCCAGGCAAGTGCTCCAACTGCTGAGCCACTGCTGCCATCCCTTTCTTGATGATTTTAACAGCCTCCTAAGCATCCTCCTTTCCTACAGTATTAAGCCCTTCTGTTGTTCACAAGACAGCATCTGATCATTTATCTTAAATACAGATAAGAACATGTCACACCCTTACTTGGAAAAGACTATGGTGGTTCATCATTATTTCCAGAATGAAACAAAGTACGTCAGACAATTTTTTAATGTATGGGGGCGTTCTGGCCCACATAAACATTCTCCACATAAACCAGTTGATTTTCTTCCATACAACATGTGCTCCCACAGAGTCCTGAATTCACACTTGGTGATCTACTGCCTGCTTTAACCAGCCCCCTCCCTTTTAAAAAAATCTGATCCTGAGGACTCAAGAATACTCTCAAGTCAAAAATCAGTGAATGGGATGTCATAAAGCTAAAAAGCTTTTGTACTGCCAAGGAAACAATCAAAAGAGTCAAGAGGTTTCCTACAGAAATGGAGAGTATCATGGACTTTGATTCCTCAGACAAGGGTCTCATATCCAGAATCTATAAAATATTCAAAAATGTCAGATACAAAATCACCAACAGCCCAACTGATAAATGGGCCAAAGAGCTAAATAGAGACTTCTCACCAGAGGACATTGATCAAGCCAATGAATACATGAGAAAGTGCTCTAAATCATTAGTAATCAGAGAAATGCAAATGAAAACCACATTAAGATATCACCTTACACCAGTCAGAATGGCAAAGATGAAGAAAATAAACAACAATAGATGC
>PVKS010041373.1:0-16056 GCA_004027875.1 Aplodontia rufa
CTCTTTTCTGTTAAAGTTTTAAAATTTTGAATAGTCATGGATATCCTTTGAATATATAATATGTATAGCATGAATTTTGTTTTTCCATTCATGGTAATGTATTTTTCTCTTTAGATCATTTCAGTTTTCAAGTGAATCAATTAAAAATTATTAAGTTAAAAAAGTCAAAGTCATTGGAATAGTTTCTTAAGTTGTTTTTCTTGCAACAGTGTTGATTTTTCTTACTCTGGTAATAGAAATAGACAAATATGAAAAGGGGTATGTGCAAAGAACTTTTGTTACTGCGTCTAGGTTTAGGAGTCAATAGATAAAGGTTCTTTAACATGTTGGAAGACGTAATGAAAGCAGTCTTTATTCCCTGTATATTTTAGAGTGGGTCCATGCCCAATTGATGAGTGATAAGGGTGGACTTTACTATTCTCAGAGATTAAATAAGCAAGCTAGATGTGTCCTCAAGACATATGGGTAGTCATTATGTAGTGTACTGGATATACCTCTAGTGAAATGAAATGGTTGTCAGGGTCCAAAGCTGACATTTCCACAATAATATCACATACTGAGTATATACCTTGTGTCAAGCAAAGACTTTATATGGACTATATCATTGAAAATCTGTGACAATTCTATAAGGTAAAAATCAGAAAACCAAGACAGAGAACACTTATATAACATACCCAAGGTCATACAGCTAACTAGTAGAGGATTAAAGGTTCAACATCTGTTCCATTAGTTAACACCCCACTAAAGTTATCAAACACACTTAATTAAATATGAACCTAACTGGTGGTGAGTTTGTATCTAGAGTAGCATTTCTTCTGTGATATGATTTGTTATTTTGTGCTTTCCAAGCTCTTTGCTCTGGGCCCCAAATTTTGCTCTGGGCTCTAAAATTAAAGCTGGTACTGCATGACATGATAGTTTCCAGTGTAACATTTGACTGAAGGGGTCTTGGCTGCATATGTGAATACTCATGTATAATGGGATCTGCAAAGAATGGCTTTGAGGAGGCGGAGCCAGCAGGGGTCCTGAGAGGATGGTGGGCTCTGTTATAATATAGTTCATTGGAAAAGTGGCCTGAGGGACTAGCAAAAAATTAACTGTTCATTGAGTGAAAGATATCCACTCATTAGAGAGCTGATTTTGATCTTTTTCTTGCTATGGCTTTCCTTTTCTTCCAGAAACAAGTGTTACTGCCAGAAGTCCAGAAATTGCAACTTACTGAAAAGAACCTAGACAGCTGGGGTGAGGGCAAGGGATATTCGTCAGTGTTAGAGTGCTAATGTATAATACACAAGGACCTGGGTTCAATCTCCAGCACTGGAGAGAGTGAAAGAGAGACAGAGAGTGAGAGAGACAGAGAAAGAGCCAGTTAGTGCATCACTGTGTTGTAGATTTTTCTCCCCAATTTTATTGAGTTAAAATTCAGAAATGAAAGCTGAATGTATTTATGACATACAGTGTGATTTTCTTGTGTATCTATACGTTATGAAGCAATTCCCACAGTCAAGCTAATAAACACATTGATCATTTCATACAGATACCATTTTCTTTGTGTGTGTACTGAAAATACTGAATTTTAACTATCCGCCTTGTCCTAGAAACTCTGGGTATCTGCCATTGTGAAAATAGTTTTATTTGTCTTTGTGGATTATTTTGTGGAAAATGTCATTTAGAAAATTTCTCTGAGAACTCTGTAATTGTAACAGGATGTAGATGAATAAGGAAGGTTCACACGACAGTTTAGAGTTCAAGATCATTACATACATACAAAGTCTCAGACTGCCTCCTGCTTTTCTCATTATTTCTCTCAAATGCACATGATTAAGGAAATGAATTGGAACTCAGTTGTACATTTGGTGCAGATATTGGTGTAGAGTATGCAAAAGTTTAAAATGTTTTGCCTTTGAAATATTTTAACCATCAACAAACACAATAATATGTTAGAACTTTCATTTTGTACTTTCTTTGATGTAATATCATGCTCTAGTAAATTCTTAGAATTTTAAAGTAGCTTTTCTGATTAACTATAACTCTCCAAGCCCTAAAACACCTTGTAAGAATCAGAGACATTGATATAACTGTCCTATACAAGTAGCACCCTCCTGTTTCAGCTTTTCCCATTCCTACATTTGAGCCACCTCTTGAATGATCCTCTTTGAAATAAAATACATCCAACAAATAGTTCCCCAGCATCTTGGTATTACCAGTGTGTGCTGAGTGCAGAGCAGCAAGTGCAAGGGTCAGGCAGAACTGGGCTTTTACAGTCACTGGACTTTTGTGCATTCTATGAAAAAAGCATGATACTGTCTGCCTTATACAATTTATAATTTACTTCGATCAGCTCTATTATCTCGGGAAAGGAATACAGGAAGAACTTAGTTGGTTAAAATATGTCTAATCTCAGCTTACCATTGATTTCAGACTCTTCGTCAATCAGAATTGTTAGGAACAATGAGACAATTTCCTTTTATCATCTTGTTAAATAAGTCAGATAGTCAGATTTAAAAACTGAAATTGTATAAAAGCAATATATCTGCAGGACCAGCACATTGAATAATCAATTCTTGATTAACTATGAGATTAAGTGTCTCCCTCTAGTGTTTCTTCAAATTTATTCATCTTTAACTTTTTAATCTAATCCATTTTATGGTGTGAGGTTGTGGGCTCTTATGTAAGTATGTTCAGGTTGCTATAACAAGTACCATAGGCTGGATGACTTATGAACAACATGTTAATTCCCAGAGTTCTGGAGGCTGGAAAGTCTAAGATAAAGATGCCAAAAGATTTCATTATCTGATAAGGTTCCACTCCCTGTTTCATAGAAAGTTGTCTTTTTGCTGTGTCCTGACATAGTCTGCTATGGGAAGGGACATCTTTAATAAGGGCATTGTTTTAGTCAGCTATTTTGCCACTGTGACCAACAGACCCGACAAGAACTATTAGAGGAGGAAAAAATTATTTGGGTGCTCTCATTTTCAGAGGTCTCACTTTATTGACAGCAGGCTCCATTTCTTGAGGCTTAAGATGAGGCAGAATATCATGGTGGAAGAATGTGGCTCACAGCATTGCAATTAGGAAGCAGAGAGAGCTCCATTCTCCAGTAACAAAATATATACCCCAATGATCCACTTCCTCTAGCCATACCCTGCGTGCCTTCAGTTACCTCCCAGTTAACCCCTATCAGTAAACTAATTCGCTGATTGGGTTAAGGCTCTCATAACCCGATTATTTCACCTCCAAATCTTCATACATGGTTTCACAAATGAGTTTTTAGGGGATATCTCACATCTAAACCATAACAATCATTAATTGCATTCATGAAGGTTCTACCCTTGTGATCTAATCACCTCCCTAAAACCATCACCTTGGGGATTTGGATTTCAACACATGAATTAGAAGGGGGAACAAATATTTAGTCTATAGCAACTTGTTAACATTATGTACTTAGATAAATTATTTAGCCTTTCTCAGTACTTAGTTTACTTACCAATAGGGCTACTAAATTTGAAAAGGAACTAACATATATAAAGCAATTAATGCAGTACCTGGTACCTACTGCTCCATATAAATTAGGTGTTACTATCAATATGTGCAATGAGAAATTAGCTCCTCAATTCTAATACCCCATGAAGGACTTGGAAAGCCAGATATACCTTAAATAGTCTGAAAAAGAATTTAGAAATGCTTTCTACTTTTTATGTTCCTAAAATACCTCTATCTTTTCCTAAGACACTCAGAGTTTTTGTTTTATTTGCTGATTCTAACATCTATATGATATATGTAGAATAGAGATTTTTTGACCTAACTCAGGCCTAAAGAGATTAGGTGACTAGCTCAGGGTCACCCCTAATAACCCAAATCTCCTAACTCCCAATTTTAGATTCTTACACTACATAGCAGTTATCAGTGAAAATGTTATTTTCATCATCAATAACTTATGATGGAAAGACTTTTATTTCATTTTTATTATTTAAGTGTTTCTAACACTTTTATAGACAGAGAGGAACAGTGAGGTGAGAGAGAGAAAGAGAGAATCAATTTTATTTAGTTTTTTTCATGTGGCTTTTGTTGCTGCAATACTTCGTTGTGTACGTGGTACTGGGGTTCAAACCTGTGTCTTTCTGCATGCCAGGCAAGTGCTGTAACCACTGAGCTACCACTCCAGCCCCTCCAACACATTTTAAAAATTCTTATTTTCCACATTTTTATTGGTGCATTATAGTTTACATAATGATAGGTTTGTTGTTACATATTCATACATGCACACACGATAGCAATATAATTTGACCAATATCCCTCCCCAGCACTCCCCCTCTCCCACCTACCTTCCAACCCCCTGGTCCCTTTCCTCTACTGATTTTCCTGTAATTTTCATGAGATCCCAGCCCCCCACCTTTCTTTTCCTTTTTCTTCTCTACCTTTCACATATGAGAAAAATCATATGACCCTTGGCTTTCTGAGTTTTACTTATTTTGCTTAACATAATAGTTCCAATGGCAGAGCTTTCTTGAGTGATGAAATTTTGCCAATTGTAACTTCCCTCTTCCTGGCTACATAGTACAAACTTTTTTGAAGTTCTGTATAGTTGTGTTGGTCTGTCCTCTTTTTATCACTTTTGATTTTTGATAAAGGGTGTATATATACATGAGGTCTATGGTAACTGAACTGATGCTATCATACTCTGCCAGGAGTTTCTAATCTAAATTATTTTTGATTGTGTGCACATTTATTTGCTGTGTATATGTATATCTCAATCACAACTTCATATATTTAATATATGCTCATAGGCTCGTAGACAGGTAGGGGATGAAAAAGGTATAGGAAATCTCAAATGGGAGGAAATTTCTGGAGAAGGTGTGGATATAGAGTGTGTTGGGTAAAATCCTGTTTCACAGGACCTAGATTAGTTTTTCTTAAATCTGTGAGAGTTCCTCTCACCTAAGCCCTAGAATCAAGAGGTATTTGTAATTAAAGAGAGGAGGCTTGTGTGTAAAAGAAAGAGGGAGAAGTCAGAGACTTTTCTACTTCCCACTGAGCCTTCTTCCCTCCTGTTGTGGTCCAGTTTGACAGAAGAGAGCTTTGATTTCTTTTGCTGGAGGACGACGGGGAGGATCACTAAAGGGAGTGAAGAAGGTGCCTATCTTAGCTACCCAATGCCCAAAGAGCCTAATGGGAGAGCTGAGGAGGCAGCCTAGAAGAGGCAGCTGAAGCAGGCTATGAAAGAGCCGTCTCATTACCATAACAGCTTCCACTTATTTCTAGTTAGTTAAGAGCATTGGGCTTTGCCCCCACATTGTTACTGGTGCATTATAGTTGTACATACTGATGGGATTTGTGTTACGTATTTATACATACACAAAATACACAATATAACAATGCAACATTTAGGTTTTGATTTTATTTTGTTTTATTCTAGTGCAGTTTCTGTGTGCTGAATAGTTTGTCAGTAACCAAAGAGGTTAGCCTTTCCAGTGTGGCTGCAAGCAGAAGAGTAGGTTGTGGGAATTCAGGCTTAGAGCTTCATTAGAGCCTAGTAAAGTGTTCTTTGGATACGTGGAAAAGGGGAAGCACTTGAGGTGGTCACTTCATACATCATATTTACTTCATTTGAGCCTTTTTGATACTACCAGAGGGTATGTAGCAAGGCATTTATATTGTGTGTTTGTGTGTGTGTGTGTGTGTTTTCTCATCAGTTCAAATTTATCTGTCCCTGTGTGTCACCAGCCTTACTTTCTGTGTGGTCCTTTCCCACTATTTCTTCTTTCATTCTGGCTATTTCCACTTCCATTCTTATTCCACTGTTGTTTGGCTGACTTGGAGATGCCTCCCCATTCAGCATTTCACCCCAGATCTATGTCCATGCCAAAGGATGTAATCAGGAATGGAATTTAGCTTCTCTGTAATTTGTGCCAGTGACACAGACAATACCACATGAAAATGTATGGATAACATTCTTTTTTAAGAGAGATAGGTGGGGAAAAAGAGAAAGATCACCAATTTTTATTTATTCATCTGGTTTTTGTTTCTCTGACACTTAGTTATGTATGTGGTGCTGGGGCTCAAACCTGGGTCCTTCTGCATGCCAGATAAGCACTCCAACCGCTGAGTCACTGCTCCAGCCCCTTGATGATATTCAAGTGAATAATTGACATTCTGTTAATCTTTTTTTTTTATACTGGGAATTGAACCAAGAGACATTTTACCACTGAGTCACATACCCAGCTCTTTTTATTTTTTATTTTGAGACAGTGTCTCACTAAGCTGCTTAGGGCCTCACTGAATTGCTGAGGCTACACATGAACTTGCAGTCCTCCTGCCTCAGCCTCCCAAATCACTGGGATTACAGGAGTGCACCACCATGCCATACGACATTCTGTCATTCTTAAGTCAGGTATAAATAAAAGCATCTTTGAAAGCTATTTTAAACTAATCTTTAATCTACATTGTAAGTAAAACAGTATACTTTCAATTCAAATACACCCTCAAGTATTTTAGTCTCTCTACCTTATTTTCTACCCTGTTTACTCCCCTAAGCTCCTCTGATGTGGGAATTCTAGATGCCACCATCACCTTGGCTCCCTTTTTTCCTCTTACACTACCCAATCCCAACCCTAATACCAAAAGTTCCTTTAGGTAGAATGTCCAGCAATGTTTCATTTCTAGCTGTGACCATCTTGAATGTTCAAATTTTCATTCTTCAGCCTTGGTAATATAATAAGCTTTCATTTAGTCCTTTCTACTTTTTTTAAAGAGAGAGGAACAGTTAGAGAGAGAAAGAGAGAATCAAGTTTATTCAATTTTTCATGTGGCCTTTGTTGCTCCAACACTTCGTTGTGTACGTGGTGGTGGGGTTTGAACCCGCATCCTCACGCATGCTGGGCAAGCGACACAACAGCTGAGCCACCTCTCAGCTCCTATTCCTTTCTACTTTTAAATAAACACTGTTACTCACTATCCAGCTGACCTTTGTGCAGTGGCAGATCATAAGGGAGAACCCATTCCAGGTAGCTGGTTAGGAATCTGACTAATTTTCTGTGCTCCTAGTACCTATATGAACGACTAGGGAGAGGTAAAAAAGAGAAAAAGTCCCCAGCCTGAGTGACCTTAATCAAGTTCCTCTGTTTATATTAGATCTACATAAATTATTCTGGTCCCAAGTCCTTGGGATGAGAATTTGCCATCCCCAGAAAAATGCCTTTGGTTGCCCCTCCAACCACTACCTCTCCTACTCTAGGGGATTTCCCCTCCCATTTTTTAATAAAAATGAGAATAAAAGAGAGAATATGCCCTGTTTCCTCCCCTTTAAGTTCCAGGGAAGAATTAATGCCAGGTTTTGGAGGGCATGTTTCCAAGTGAAGGTGAGAGTTTGACCTTTTTAATATTTTTTCAAGGAGTCCTGCTGGTTTCTGAGCAGTATGAATATAGAATGCCCTGGACCTAAGAAAATACTACATTTAGTCCCCACACATATAAGACTTCTGCTCAAGGTTGTGAAAAATATATTAAAGAATGGAAAAGTTAAGAGGGAAAAGGGGAAGAGAGGCTGGAAAACAAGAGGCTGGAGGAGGTGTAAGCTGAAGGAAGAGAAAAGGGAGAAAAGTGAGGACATGGGAGATAAAAGGGAAAAAAAAGGTCTCTGAGTGGGCAATACTGACTTATTTGTCTATTTGTGTTGTGGCTTTTGAACATCTGTCCTGAATCTTTTAGTTTTCATGAGGCTGTAATTCTCTCAGCTTGCCCTGAAAGTTCTGTTCTTCTGACCTGAAAATTCCATTCCCAAAAGCAGAGAAGCAGCATTTTTGCTTATCCTGTCATGTTTTTGCTTTCTTTGCTTTTTCAAAGGCAGCCAGTGAGATGATTATTAGAGAAGAGCCACATGGCCCCTGTTGACTGAATTTTAGGATCAGATAGAAAATACTTGTCCCAGCCAGGGCCTGATGGTTTTTAATAGTGCAACTGCACCCTACATAATTTCAATGTAATTTTGTAGTATACTTCAGAAATGAACTGATAGTGCTTAGAGAATGTGATCTTAAATGAAAGGGTCGTCATTTCAGGGAAATATCTTACTTAATATGTTGAAAAAATCATATAGTATCATATGATCTGGGCACATCACTTCTGAGTATATCTTCAAAGGAAATGACAATACCAAAGAGATACCTAACACCCTTGTTTATTCTGGGCACTATTCACAATAGCTGAGATATGATCAACGTTTGTGCCCATCAACGGATGAATGAATAAAGAAAATGTGGTATACATACACAATAGATATGACTTCACTATATAGAAGAATGAAATCCTGTCATTTTCAGAAAAATGGATGGAGCTGGAGAACAATATGTTAAATGAAATAAGCCAGACACAGAAAGACAAGAACTTTATGTTTTCATTCATATGTGAAAGTTTAAAAAGGTAATCTGCATATAGAATGGTCTTAATGAAAAATAAAATAAAAAATTTAAAAATACCTCTCACTTGCCTTGCCTCACTTATGTCCTTTCTTGCTTTTTTTACTTTAGTGGTTCTAATATTCTATAATTCAAATGCTCCCACCTTCTCCCTGCTTATTCCTACAAGACACTTACACATAATAAGTGGATGAAGTCTAAGTGGTCAAGAAAGTTGTAAGCAAGTAACATGTAAGATACTTGCCTTCCTGATATCACTAATGTCTTGGAGAACATGACTTTTGGCATGAATACTCCCCATTATGCTTCCTTTCAACATTTTCTCCTTATGTTTCTTAAGCTTTCTCCCCTAAGTGTATTTGGCAGAGAGGCAGCGCAATTGCCTTACTTTACAAAAGAGTCATCAATCTTGTTTAGCCATGAAGTAAAACTGATGAATGTCTTGATCCTGGGCATAATCCTGAAACAAACTCTGACCTCTTTATTGTTGTAATTCCTCTGTTGGATGAAAGTAGGAAACTTGGGCAGAGGGCACTAGTAAGAATATAAGAAGAGAGTTGGTTAAAGGAAGGAATCAGTGAAGGGGATTTTATTGCTAAGTAGAAGAATAAAGGTCTCACTCACTGAGGGAGGTAACATATTTTTCATGAGTAAGATATTTATTTCATAAATAAGTATAGAGTGGTGTTTTTCTATATTTAGTGTCTCCAAAACAGGGATATTTTATACAAATGGCACTTACCTGACTGAACGCTGCTCAGCCATTCCTGAACTCTACCTAATTCTACCTAACTCTACCTAATACTTATAACTATTTGCACAGAAAAGAAGCTGAAATAAAGAATTATTTTTCACAGTACTAATGATGTTTTGATGGGAAATAGTCTTTGGTCAGATGGTATCTTTGTACAGTAATAATAATAGTTAAAGCTAATGAAGCATGTCCTATGACCCAAGCTCAGTTCTGATACTTCATATTTATAAATCACTTATTATGCCCACTTTTCAAGTGAGGAAACTGAGCCTAGAGAGATTAAGAGTCACTTCCTCTGGCTTTCTAAGGTCTACTTACCTTTCTCTATTTGTTCATTTCTCTCACACTTTTCATTCTCAAATGTGCTAAAAAATATATTACATTTATTATTATCTGCTCCTCCCCAATGGAATCCTGGCTAATGAAGTTAGGGATCTGTATCCATTTTGTTCATCGAGGTATCCAAAATGCCTACAATGAAGCTTTACCCATATTAGATCCTCAATTAATATCTGATGAATAAAATCTTTCCCAAGATTATGCATCTTGTGGAGAGCAGAGTCTAGATTTTAACACAGGCAAGCTGGCCTCAGTGTGCTCTCTTAATCACTAGACTATACTGTCTGTACCTGAAGTATATGAATTAGTCATCATATACATGATACTTTCCACAACTGTCCTTACAAACATTAGACCATGCAGGGAGAGGTCAGTGGAGTCTTCTACATCATTGCCAGGGGATTTCCCTGAGAGAATTCCCAGCGTGCATCAGCCCTTGTGGGCTCAGTTTAACTTGGCTTATGTACAGTGTGTTCATTCTGGACAAAGAAGGGTGATGTTACAAGGGCTTGTGCATTTTCTATTGAGTCTTGGCATGGCTAAACTCAGAGAAAATGATTCTTTTGTTTTATGTAACTGTGACCTTTTGGTGTCTAGTCCTTTCACATTCTCACACCCCTTTCCCAAGTCACGAGAAGAATTTTCTTGAAGAAGATCAAAAGTCAGAGGAAGTTCAACTGTGGATTTCATATAGAAATGGAAATACACTACAAAATCACATCCTAAGGCTCTTTCTATACTGAGTTGATTTTAGGCTAGTAGTCAAGTGGGGAACTTAATTGAGATGGCAACTGAAAGAGCCCTGGTTTCTAGGCCAGCTTGACTTCTAAACACATTTTGCAATTTATGCCTTTCATTACATTAGTATGGAATAAGATATGATCGATAATATTTTTTTCACTCGAAATTTTAAGAAGTGTAAAATATGGAAGGTGATGCTTTTAAGTAAGAACACCAGCTATACTAACATCCTGTTCATTCTTTTCCCTAACCCTACAGCCTAAAGTCATCAGATGCAACCCTTTCTCTTTGGTGGTCCCTGAAAACAACTCCCCAGATCCTTTACCATATTTAAGGATGCTTCCTATGAGAAGAGATAAATAGTTGTTCACATGACAGTTCAGGATACTGGAGAGTGTATTGTGTACTGTATTAAAGATGGAATAGAATATCTTGACCAAGGATGACAACTATACCAGACGACTTCATGTGTTACAGTCTACATGTATTAGTGTATGGGCAATGAGCCTGCTCCCCATAATAGATCATGAGGCCCTCAAGTCACATTTGCATTCGCTATCATTGTCTGGCACGTTTTCTAGTGTTCAGTAAGTTTTTTTTTTAATAAATGAGGAGATATTTTCCTGGATTATGGTATCTTTCTGTCTCCATCACTGCCAAAATTCGGGCCCTAAGTATCTTTTCCTTTCTAGGATAATCACTTCTCCAACTGTAAAACTGAAAAAGGTACCATTACTGGGATAGGTCAGATGTAGTTTCTGAGCAAGAATGTAAAATAAAATACATGAAAGACTACGAGTGTGATAGACTCTCACTGCAGTATTATTCCTTGAACAGAATGCTCAATCTCTCTGAATCAGCTGTATAATTTAAAAAATGGGATAAAAACTTGTACTCTCTAGAATTTGGAGAATGATTACACTATGCATATAAAGCCTCAATATCTGGTACTTGTTATTTATTCAGTAAATGAGTGATATTGGTGTTTGTGAGATTTGGGATCAAACTCATGGCTCACATATTAATCAGGCACTCTACAACTGGACTACATCCTCAGCGGTAGTGATTTCTATAATGGTCATAGATTTTGTATAGTTTTCTAATTAATGATACCTTATGGGAAAAAAACACAAAATCAAGTAGACTTACTCTGGTTGTAAGAAAGACATAAGGACTACTTATCTTCATCTATTCATGCTAATTTATGTTATTGTTAACCGAAATATATAACTCAAGGTTCCTATGACTAGTACCAACCTGTTTCTCTCAGCCTTTACCTTTTCAGTGAATTGCAGCCTTTCTTTCAGTAGATAGGATTGAAAATATTAATATGATTATATACATATGTAATACATACATCAGCCAATGCTATGTTGCTAATCTCAGAAAGAAAGAAGAAAGAAAGAAAGAAAGAAAGAAGAAAACCAGAATATCCTAAATCCAAAACCTTTTCACCACCTCCAGCCTACCACATTTGGTCCAAGCTACCATCATCTCTCTCCTTTAGTATTCGAGAAACCTCTTAACTAGTCTCACCTCTTCTATGTTTGCTCCTAACAATGTATTCTAACACATTAGCCAGTGATTCTGTTTTAAATTATATGAGATCAAATCACTCTTTCCACACAAATTACTCCAATGTTTTTCTATCTCACTCAAACTAAAAGCCAACATCCTAACCCTGGCATACAAGAATCTGCATCGTTTGGTCCATGCTCCCTCTCTGATCCTATCTTCTACTCCTCTTCCCCCATTCACTCTATTCAATCTAAAGGAAATTTGTACTTATTGTTCCCTTTGCTTGGAATCATCTTCCCTCCAATATCCACATGACTCACTTTCTCCTTTTTTTCAGGCCTCTGTTCAAATATTGCCTCCCCAGAGATATCTGTGTAAAATAGCAACACTCTCTCAAGCACTCCCCATCCTTTCTACCCTCTCTTATTTTGTATGACTGTATATATTGTTTATTATCTATTTCCCCTAACCAAAATATAACTCCTTGAGGGACTTTGCTCTTTCTACCAGTTTGATCCCTGGTGCTGAAAAATGAACAAAAACCTTGCTGAATGGTCCTCTGTGTTATAAACACTGTAGTGTTAAGGCTAGAGATAAAGCATGAGCTCTAGTTTGAAGAGTTTACAAGTTAAGTTAATATGAAGAATCACCAGTAGTCATTTCACATTGTATGTACATATTAAAACATCATATTTTGTATCTTAAATATATACAATTTGTTTCAATTATACCTCAGTAAATCTGGAAAAATTTAAATAATTATTTAACAGAATTTTGAGAAAGTAAATTAAAAAAGATTTTATTTTTAAAAAGTCTGTATTTGTCCTCTGGTGAAATAAAAGATGAAGGCCTACAAAGAAATAAAGAGTACAGTTCTGGGGCTGGAGCGGTGGCTCAGAGGTTCCGGCGCTTGCCTGGCAAGTACGAGGACCCGGATTCAAACCCCAGCACCACGTACACAACTAAGTGTTAGAGCAACTAAGGCCATGTGAAAAACTAAAATAAAGTTTTTCTCTTTCTCTGTCTCTCACTGTCCCTCTCTCTTTAAAAAAAGAGTACAGTTCTCAAGATAATGCTTAATGCTGTAATAAAATCTGTGCCTGTTACCATGAAAGTTTAGAGGAGGAAGCTTGATGGCAAAAAGCATGCCAAGGTCTTTATCAGAAAGATAATTCTTGCTTTAGCAAGAATTTGAGCTGAATCTTGAAGGGTGAATATTCAATAATCAACTGAGAAGAAAAGATGGTGATGGAAGTGATACTTTGAGAAGATATTCTAGATTGAAAGAAGAGCAAGTAAAATAACATAAATAAGAATGTCAGAAAATTAATGGAAACTCTTGGGACAGGGTATTGGACACACACAGTGGGGAAGGAAAATTTTTGGTCATTTTTCTCAAGGGAATTGTCCTTTTTTACAAAAAGAGAGAAGCACGGTTAGAGAAAGGAAAAAAAGAGAGAAATAACTTTTTATTTAGTTTTTCATGTGGCTTTCGTTGCTCCAAGACTTCACTGTGTACGTGGTGCTGGGGTTTTAACTCCTGCACTCGTGCATGCTGGGCAATTGCCATAACCACTGAGCCACAACTCCAGCCCCGTGGAATTGTCTTTTTTCAACCCAAAATGTAGAATGAATGGGAAGAATATGTGAAATGTATAAAGTACCATTCACTAGAGAGGAAGTCTGAAAGACCAAATGAACTCTTCTTGCTTTTGAAATTATTCAGATCTGTCCTTCAGCCATGGATTATGTTCTTTTTTTTTAAGAGAGGGACAGTGAGAGAAAGAGAGAATCAAATTTATTTAGTTTTTCATATGACCTTCATTGCTCCAACACTTCTTTGTGTACACGGTGCTGGGATTTGGACTCATGTCCTTACACGTACCAGGCAAGCGCTGAAACTGCTGAGCCACGTCTCCAGCCCCATGGATTATGTTCATGGGGTGAGCTTATTTTCTACTTAGGTAAGGAATAGAACAATAGAAAACATTTTTTAGTGTTTATGTTTGGTTATTTCAGAGTCAATTTCAAAGACTCTGAACCCACCTATAAGCTAAACTGATACCCTCTTGGTAATTTACCAAATAAGATTGAAATTGGGTCAGCTGGGGCTGGAGAGGTGGCACAGCAGTAGAGCACTTGCCTGGCACGTGCAAGGACTCAGATTCGAACCCCAGCACCACGTACACAACTAAGTGTCAGGAAAACAAAAACCAGATGGAAAAAAATAAAATTCACTCTCTCTTCTCTCCCTCTCTCTCTCTCTCTAAAAAAAATTGGGCCAGTAGTAGTCCAACTCTGAAGTCAAGCTAGGTTGTGACAATGCAAAACAAGCAACCCCCCTCTACCACTCGTTTACTTGTAAGTGGTGTGAAAATACAGCTGATAATAAAATTGAATTAGGTGACATTCATATTGTGAGCTGTTACGAATTTCTGAAAATACCCTTTTGTGAACATGTGCAAATTGAATGCCTGTCCTGTGCAAGACAGTATAATGAGGAGAAGAGAAATTACTTTGTGTAGTTTTAAAAAATCTTTCCTGTTTGATCACACTTTGAGGTGGGTTAAAGGGGACTCCAGTGTTGAAGTTGTGCGGTGAAGATGATTCAGTTCCCTAGGTCTAGTCAATTGCAAAATCAAAATGTGTCTTTTAAAAATTTTGTTATATGCATCTTGTCCTGTTCCTCTAGGTACTTATTATCTCTTGCCTGACCTAATACAACTGTCTCATGGCTAATTTCTCTGCTTCTAGTTTGACCTGATTCTATATATGCTAGAGGTGGGGGAAGGGGTGTCTCTAAGTAATACTATATTTTCATGTTACTTCCAGAATTCAAGGAGGTGAGGGCAATTAAATATGGGGAAGTAAAGCAGAATACAAAAGTTTAAACACGTGAGATGTGTATCACCATCCAGTCTTTAAGGTTAGGTTGTTCAGGTTCAACGTTGAGCCTTCTTATAGTCTCTGTGAATTTTGGCAGATTACTTGTCTTCCTTCTCATTTGTCATTTAAAACAAGAATAATAAGTGTACCTACCTCAGAGATTTGTTCCAAGGATTAAATTAGTATAGGTAAAAATATCTTAAAATAGTTCCTCATTCATAGTAATTCTCAATAAGCAATGGTAATGATAATAATGTGAAGCCTGTATCTTTGCATATTTGTACCTAGATTTCTTTTTTTTTAAGAGAGAAGGACAGTGAGAGGGAAAGAGGGAGAGAAGGGGAGAATAAATTTATTTTGTTTTCCCTGTGGCTTTTGTTGCTCAGACACTTTGTTTTGTAATGATGTGGTGCTGGGGTTTGAACCCGTGTCCCTGCACATGCAAGGCAAGTGCTGAAACTGCTGAGCCACTACTCTAGCCCTACCTACATTTCTAAACATGACATTGATGGGTAAGATGGTTTTCACATTTTGTATGTTTTTTTTATTAAGTGCTGTGGATCAAACTGAGGGCCTTGTGCAAGCTAGGCAAACACTCTACCACTAAGTTACACCCCAGCCCTACATCTTATATCTTAATAGATGTGCTGTGCTAATTTATATAGCCAACCAACTGTGCATATATCTACCTGTTTCTTCACTCTTTTGTCAACACAGGGTATTATCAGTTTTTTAAAAAACAGCTGGGCACACTGGCACACATCTGTAATCTCAGAGATTTGGGAGGCCAATGCAGGAGGATCGCAATTTCAAGCCTCAGCAACTTAGTGAGTCTCAAAGCAACTTAGTGACACCCTGTCTCAAAATAAAAAAATAAAAATAAAAAAGGTTGGGGGTGGAGTTCAGTGGTTAAGCACCCCTGGTTTAAATTCCTGGTCCCAAAAATGAATGCCAATGTGGAGTCTGTAAAACATCTCATTGTTAAATTTGCATTTGTTAGCAATTAGTTGAAGTTATCTCTCAGAGCGGTTATATTTTTCTGTAAATTGCCAATTTATGCCCTTAGTCCATTTTTTGTGGGAGTGGAGAGTGCATTATAGTGTATTAGATAGAAATTTAACTTCATTATTTCCAAATAGATAGCCAGTTGACCCAGTGCCATTTACTAAAAAAAAATCTATCCTGTTCCAATTTTTTAAAACACTACCACATTTTTCAAGTACAAATACTTTTATATATGTGCATATATTTTTGAATTCTATCTTTTATTATTCTCTTTAGTCATATTCATTATTATAGTATATTTTTACATCTGTGAAATTATGCTATCTTTTTATATCTGGCAAAATAAGACTCAATGTTATCAAAATTACATTAATTATATTCGTTTAACTGGGAGAAATT
>PVKS010041375.1:0-16063 GCA_004027875.1 Aplodontia rufa
TTAAAAAAAAAAAAAAAAAAAAAAACTTTAAAAAAAAAATTTTTATTTGTTTTTTAGTTTTTCATGTGGCTTTCATAGCTCAAACACTTCGTTGTATATGTGGTGCTGGGGTTCAAACCTGCATCCTTGTACATGCCAGGCAAGTGCCCTAACAGCTGAGCCACTGCTCCAGCCTCAAAGAAATATATTTTAACAACTGCAATCTGCAGACTTTGTTAGGATCCTAATTCAAACAAAAACAAAATATATGTATTAGTCAAAACACTGACTAGATTTTTTTAGGTGTGGTAATAATATTATGGTTATCCTTTTTTTTTATGGTTATCCTTTTTAAGAAAGCCCTTATCTTCTAGAAATGCACACTGGAATATTTATTTGTGGATGAAACAGTATGAGGTCTGGGATTTCTTGCAAATAATTCAGAGAGGGGAAAAATGAGAGGGATAGAAACAAGACTGGCCATTATTTGATAATATCAAAGTTAGATAATGGTTTCATTATACTAATCTTTCTATGTATGCGGATTTGAAAATTTCTAAATAAAATTTTTAAACAAAAGTCACAAATATAGGGCTGGAGTGGTGGCTCAGCAGTCTGGAGTGCTTGCCTGGCATGCGCAAGGACCCAAGTTCAAACCCTAGCACCATATACACAACTAAGCGTTGGAAAAATAAAGGCCAGATGAAAAACTAAATAAAGTTGATTCTTTCTTTTTTCTCTCACTCTCTCTTAAAAAAAAAAAGTCACAAATATAAATATCAAAGGAGGAGAGATGTGTAAAAGACTTGATCAGTAAGTGACTAAGGTGATCTTAGTTGTGAGGTCTCCTACTTCCCTAGTTTTCTCAGGGCTCTGAATCAACTTACTAATAAAAAGGAAAATATTAACATCTTTAATGTAACTGAGTACAAGGCCTTACTCTAGCAGTTTCTCAAAAAAACTATTAAATTGATTTGAATGCTTGGCCTAATTATTAAAATAATAACCAAAAAGACATGTAATGAGGAATTACTGAGGATTTCCCTGTGTATGCTGATGATCCTCCCAACAACGCAAAGCAGTAGTAAGACTATTAGTTCTGTTTGTATATGTGGAGATTGAGTTTAAGTAACCATACAGCTCAACACACAGTGACACTTTCTTTTTTTTTTAAGAGAGAGAAGGACAGTGACAGAGAGAAAGAGTCAATTTTATTTAGTTTTTCATGTGGCTTTCATTGCTCCAACACTTCGTTGTGTACGTGGTGCTGGGGTTCAAACCCGCATCCTCGTGCATGCCAAGCAAGCACAGCAACCAATGAGCCACCACTCCAGCCTCCACAACGACACTCTTAATAAGGAAATCTGTAGGAAACACATAGCATCAAAGGGCAGTGCCAGGAAGAGTGAGCCAGGGGTTGGAGTCGGGTGGCTCAGGGGTTATGGCTCTTGCCTGGCATGTGTGAGGATGCCGGTTTGAACCTCAGCATGACGCCGGTTTGAACCTCAGCATGACGTACACAATGAGATGTCAGAGCAACAAAAGCCAAATGAAAAACTAAATAAAATTAATTCTCTCACTGTCCCTCTCTCTTTAAAAAAAAAAAAGAAAATCTTGGGTTGGGATTATAGATCAGTAGCATAGCTCTTGCCTAGCACATAAAAATAAATGAATAAAATGAAGATATTCTGTCCATCTACAGCTAAAAATTTTTTTAAAGATTTAAAAAAATCTTAATATGTAATATATATGCATATATTATATATATATTTTTTAATAGGGAGAGAATGAGAAAGAAAAAAATCAATTTTATTTATTTTTTCATCTGGTCTTTGTTTCTCTGACACTTGTTATGTATGTGGTGCTGGGGTTTGAACGCTGGTCCTCACACATGTTGAGCAAGAGCTGAGCCACTACTTCAGCCCAGGGAACATTTTTTTTTCTTTTTTTTTCAGGGCTGAGGATCAACTCGGGACCTCGCCCATGCTTAGGCAAGGGCTCTGCCACTGAAGCTAAATCCCCAACCCCCAGGGAACATATTTTTAAAAAAATTAAACTAACAAACTATGTCTCATGAGGTCAGCTGCCCACTTGCTATTTTTCTTTATTCTTACTTCTTTGTTTTTTCTTTCTCCTTTTATTTCTAGTAGTGAGGATTGAACCCAGGGTGCTCTATCAACTGAGCTATGTGCCACTAGCCCTTTTTTGTTCTTTTAAGGCAGGTCTTCAAGTTGCTCAGCCTCAAACACACCATCTTCCTCCCCCACCTCCTAGTAGCTTGTGAAGACACACCAGCAGCAGTGCTCCAGCAGCAGCCTGCATTTCCTAACAGTTCTGTTGAGAACAAGGTTTTTACTGGATTAGGGCGAGATGAGTCAGAATCACGTAAGGTAGGGCATTTACTTAAGTCATTCTGGTGGCAACGTCAGTAATACCAGGAACTGAGGAAGCTGAGGCAGGATTGCAAATTGGAGGCCAGCCTCAGCATCTTAGCAGACCCTATCTCAAAACAAAAAAAAAATTAAAAGGACGGGGGCTGTAGCTCCGTGGTAAAGCGACCCTGGGTTCAATACCCTGTACCTACCCCCCCAAAAAAAATAGTTTGCCATTTTGTTCATTGTCAAATTATAGAATTTTTGCATTCGCATACAAATTAACATACGAATTTCATTTGCCCACTGAGTTTTTTCGGAGCCCCTAAAATTTTGCTCCCACGGAGAGTGTCCGGCCCAAATGACGACCCCTGAAAAGAACACTAGTCTGCAAACAGGTGTTTTCTGCGCCCAGATGCGCCCCGAGGCGTCAGCTGCCAGCCTAGACGCCGGCCTGTTACTTCCCGATTCCGCACCCAGGGGAAAAATGCAGCGGGCCGGCGCGCGACGACCTCAAAGATCCCTTCCAGACCCAGCTCCGAACTTCCACACACGCTCCCGCGCCTACGCAGCATCCTGCCCCGCATCCCGGCGGCGCGGGCCTCCTCTCTCCGGGCGCGGTAAGAGGTGGAGCTCGCGCGGTAGCAAAGGCGCCAAAGGGAAGGTGGACTGCGCGGGTAGCTGAGGAGCGCAGCGCGGCGGGCCTCGCGCGCCCCCGACCCTGGGGCACCGCGGCCACGCGCGAGCGGGAACCGACTGCGGACCCCACCCGCGGCCGCGAGCCCACCCGGCAGAGCAGAGATGGCGCGGGGCACGCCGGGAGCTGTAGTCCGCACGGCCCCGAGACCCGGCTCAGCGCCGCGCTGGCCCTCACCCGCTCCGACCTCGGCTTGCGGCCTTCGCGGCCCGGTGGGAGCCATGTGCGTGAACTCACTTCAGAACTCACCTCGCCCGTCATGATTCCGGCCTCCCCAGAGTTCTGCTCCCGACGATTCCCGGTCCCCACTTCCCTCCGCCTGGGGACGGCAGCTCCCGCCGTCTCCAGCCAGGCAGCAGCGTTCGAGCTTTCGCGCCCAGCCACAGTTGACGCCCCACCCTCAGTGATTTGCACCAATCCAGAGGAGGCGTTCCATCTGAGACCCCGCCCCTCATCCGTCCCACCAATCACGAAGCGACTCCTGTCGGCCCTACGAATATAACCTGGGGTGGTTTGGCGGGTCCCGCGGCTCTTGTCCGCAGACCCTGGGTTGGCTGCAGGTGTCAGCAGGTCGGGGGCGGTCCGGCCCTCTACCCCTCAAGAAGATACTTTTGTGAGTGGTGGTATTTGATATTTGACTCTTGGCAAAGGTCAACAGCTCGCACCAAGCAAATTGAAGAGGACTCCAGGCAGGAAATAAATTGGGAATCTGTCACCCCAGGGTGTCCTGAGTCTTCCGAGGAAGTCAAAGCTCCCCTCCCACCACCACCCGTGGGAATTTTCTCCCTTGATTCCATCCCGGGAGCAGCTAGATGCTGTCTGCCGCTGCCTCTATAAGGCACTCACTCTTGTACGTTAAAAAAGAAGGGGAAAAAAAAGTTTTGCAGGTTGCTCAGATACCAAAGAATATCCTTGCCATTATGTGGGTTATTAACTTTTTGCCTCTCTGGGTCAATTCTCTGTCCTTTCTTATGTCTTCTCTGTGTCCAGGCAAGGCTCACCTTTCTGGACCATATTACCCCAGCTCCCTTGCCCTCTGGCTTCTCTCTCTTGGGTCAGACCACTATGACCACCTTTATTGTAAGGTGAAAATCAAAGGGCAACAGGAAAGTTCAGAGTATTTGTCACTGCACTTCACCCCCTGGTCATATCCAAGTAGGGTCACCAACTTGGCCCAGTTTGCCCAGGACTTTCCCAGTTGTAGCACTGAAAGTTCCACAGCCCTGGGAGCCTCCTCAGTCATGGACATATCAAAATGGTTGGTCACCCCACCCACTGTCCTCCTCTTACAAGTTTCCAGTTTTAGCTGGGTTCAGTTAAAAAGCTCCTTTTCTCACTTTCATTTCTTCACTCCCTCTCCACCTCTCAACCCACTTCTGTTCCCTCCAAGATCCCATCGCCTAGGGATATGGGGCTGGGGATGTAGCTCAATGGTAGAACATTTGCCTAGCATGCACAAGGCCCTAGTTTCAATCCTCAAAACCAAAAAGAAAAGAAAACAAATAATAATTTAATCCTCATGTTTTAGTCTATCTTCATTTTCCTCATGTTTTAGTCCATCTTCATTTTCATCCACTTTACCACTAATTTCTATATGGATGATTCCCAGATATATATAGAACCCCTCCTTCATTTGGAGGACTAATATTTATTGGGTGCTTATTTTCTGACAGATACAAATTGCCACAATTTAAAAATCATTTTCTTATTTAATCTTCAGAGTAAGCCTGTGAGGTAAGTAACATGATTCTCGATATTTTAACACATGAGAAAACCATGCTTTTAAAAAGCTAGTAACCAGGGATGGAGCGGTATCTCAGCAGTTACACTGCTTGCATGGCATGCACGAGTTTGCGGGTTCAAATCCCAATACCACATACACAATAAAGTGTCCAAACTACAAAGGCCACATGAAAAACTAAATAAAATTGATTCTCTCTCTCTCTCTCTCTCTCTCTCTCTCTCTGTATCCCTCTCTCTTTAGGAAAAAATAAAAAGCTAGTAACCAGTGGAGCCAATTTTCCTATCCTGCTGTGTGACTTCAGAACTCACATCCTTCAAAAAGCTTGCCTAAAGGGCTGGAGCGGTGGCTCAGTGGTTTCGGCGCTTGCCTGGCAAGCATGAGGACCTGGGTTCAAACCCCAGCACCACATACACAACTAAGTGTTGGAGCAACGAACGCCATGTGAAAAACTAAATAAAGTTGTTTCTTTAAAAAAAAAAAGCTTGCCTGAGCAGTCTTCCTTCTTCCCCTGTTCTGGTTTCCCTGATAACACCTCTTCCTAAAAATAAAATTTTTATCTATTTGTCCATTGTTGATCCAAGAAGATAGGCACTCTGGATTTTTTTTTACCATTATAGCCTCACTATCTAGAATAGTCATTGTCAAACTTGAACCTGCATCAGAATTATCTCAAAGGCTGGTAAAAACACAGATTGTGAGACTCACCCACATCATTTCTGATTCAGTATACCTCAAGTGTTGTTCAAAGATGTGTATTTCTAACAAATTTCCAGGTAATGTTAGTGCACGTAATTTGGAGACCATGCTTTGAGAACCAAGAGCTTGGAACAACGCTAACTCATGGTAGGGACAATGATAAATATTTGCTGAACTGATTAATTCATTTGTTTAACAACTATATTAATCTTTTGGAACTCCCTCTGAAAGTGAATAAATGAAATAATACGTTCAGATGTCTTTAGAGAACAGCTCTTCACTCACCAGAGAAGCTAAGAGAACCAGCCAGGTGCAGTGTTGCATGCCTGTAATCCAGAAACTTGGAAGGCTGATACAGGAGGATTGTAAGTTCAAGGCCAGCCTCAGAAACTTAGCAAGATCCTGTCTCAAAATAAAAAATGAAAAGGGCAGGGAAAGCCCAGGGCAGTGGCACACTCCCGTAATCCCAGCAGCTTGGGAGGCTGAGGCAGGAGGATCACAATTTCAAAGCCAGTGTCAGCAACATAGCTAGGCCCTAAGCGACTTAGTGAGACCATGTCTCAAAATTAAAAAATAAAATAAAATAAAAAGGGTTGGGAATGTGGTTCAGTGGTTAAGCATCCTGGATTCAATCACTGGTACCAAAAAGAAGAAAAAAGAAAGAAAGAAAAAGGCAGGGAATGTAGACCAGTGATAGAGTATCCCTGGGTTCAACCCCATTACCACAAAAAATAAATAGAGAGGGGCTGGCTCGGCGGCTATGGCGCTTGCTAGACGTGTGCAAACCTCAGCACCACACACACAACAAAGTGTCAGAGCAATGAAGGCCACATGAAAAACTAAATAAAATTGCTTCTCTCTCTCTCTCTCATTGTCCCTCTTTCTTTAAAAAATAAATAAATAGAAAGGTTTACTTTGAAAAAAAATAGGTGGACTAGAAAAGGGAAACATTCATTTTTTATATGATATGCATACCATAAAGTTTACCATTAACTTCTTTTTTCTTTCTTTCTTTTCTTTTTTTTTTTTTTTTTTTTTTTTTTTTTTTTTTTTTTTTTTTTTTTTTTTTTTTTTTTTTTTTTTTTTTTTTTGTGCTGGCAGTTGATAACAAGGCCTTACCTGAGCTTACTTAGGACATATGTTTCCTCTGAACTACATCCCCAGCCTTAACCATTTTACGCAGATAATTCATTAGTGTTAAGTACATTCACACTGTTGTGCAACCAACCTTCAGAACCCTTCATCTTACATAACTGAAATTCCATACCCACAAACAATTCCTCTTCCTCATTCCCCCTATTCCCAGGAAAGCGTTTATTTTAAACATTAACATGGTGTTGGGGATTTAGCTCGGTGGCAGAGCACTTGCCTAGCATGCACAAGGCCCCAAGTTCGGTGCTCAGCCCTGAAAAAAAAAAACAAACCATTAACTTTGCCAAAATAAGTCTATTTGGAATTAGCAAGCTGTATTCTCAATTTTGGTGAATGACATAATAATCCAGCACCCACCAACTCGGAAGCCTGGGAGTCATCCTTGGCTCCTTTATCCCTTGCCTTTCATGGTTAATCATACAACAAGCCCTATTTATCAAGTTGATAGATGGCAACAAGGGAAACACCTGGAGTGTTCACTCTCTAGGGATTAGCCTGATCTTGTTCCATAGATGGCTTTGTGACTTCAGGTAGGTCAGAAACTTGTTTTCCTTATTTGCATCTAGAAACATTGGATGAGATCCTGATTCTCAGTTGGGTTTGGACTAGGGGTGTAACTCAATGTAGTGTACTTGCCAAGCATGCTTAAGGCCCTGGTTTCGATCTCCAGCATCATAAAAAGAAAAAAAAAAGTGAGCTTCTAATTGGCAGTGTACCTGGAAGTATAGTATTGTACATGAAATGTTTTACAGTACTCATACTCTAAATTTTATCAATATAAATTAAAAAACGTTTTCAATAGTAGAATATATCACATATCACAAAAAATCAATATTTAAAAATAAATTATCTTTCTCGCTGTCCCTCTCTTTTTTTTTTCTTTAAGAGAGAGAGGGACAGCGAGAGAGAAAGAGAGAAAGAATTTTTATTTAGATTTTCATGTAGCCTTTGTTGCTCCGAGACATTGTTGTATACATGGTGCTGAGGTTTGAACTCATGTACTCGTGCATGCCAGGCAAGCACCGTAACCGCTGAGCCACCGCTCCAGCCCCTGTCCTTCTCTCTTTAAAAACAATAAATAAATTCTGAGATTTCCTGTTCATGAAAAAATAAGTCATGGAATTTAATATGCTCAACCTATTCCCAAGTATTCCATTTATATTTGCTAACAAAATACATTTGCTAACAAATCTTAAGAAAGTTTGGAGGAAGGTAAATGACTAAATCATACCTTTTACTCTTTTTTCTGAAAATTGAGAAAGGCTACCGTGTTACATTTGTAATACCACTATTCCTCAGCAAGTTTGAGAACTTGCTTTTTCTAAAGTCCTGAGACTCTAAATCTTCATCCCTGGAGAAGCACTGCCACCATGTGGCAGATCTTGGTCATGTCATTCCACCAATCAACCACTCCAAAACCTTTTTAGACTGCGAAAGTTGTGTGGGGGAGCATTTTAAGGTTATTCAAAAAGTTATTTAAACTCCCTTTTGGTAGGGTGAAACAGTTACATCTTCCAACATCTGACTTCAAAAATAACTTCATATTTTAAGGTGGGTGTGGTAGTGCATGCCTGCAGGAGGCTGAGGCAAAAGATCACAAGTTCTAGGACAGCCAGGGAAACTTAGAAAGAACATATCTCAAAACTTAAAAATTAATAATAATAATGAGGGCTGGAGCGGTGGCTCAGTGGTTTCGGCGCTGGCCTGGCAAGCACGAGGACCCGGGTTCAAACCCCAGCACTACGTACACAGCTAAGTGTTGGAGCAACTAAGGCCATGTGAAAAACTAAATAAAGTTGTTTCTCTCTTTCTCTGTCTCTCTCACTGTCCCTCTCTCTTAAAAAAAATAATAATAATGAAAAGGGCTGGAGATATGGCTCAGTGGTTGAGTGTCCCTGGGTCCAATCCGCAGTACCACACAAAAATGACTTCAAGAGCTGGGGCTGGGGCTTAGCAGTTGGAGCACTTGCCAGGCATGTGCAAGGAACTGGGTTTGAACCCCAGCACCACATGCACAACTCAGTGTTGGAGAAACAAAAACCAGATGGAAAAATAAATAAAATTGATTCTCTCCTGAATCAATTCATATTTTAATTCTTAACAGTTTTAAAGTTCTTGGAGAGTGTTCTGCTTGAAAGTCAGGACTACAGGCTGGAGCCGTAGCTCAGTGGTTACAGCACTTGCCCTGCATGCGTGTGTGCGCTAGTACGTGAGTTCAAACCCCAACAGCTTTTCTTGCTTACCATGGTGCCTCCTGATGTTTAAAAATGTTACAGGACATGAAACATAGTGTGCACTTAATAATAATTGTTGAATGAGCAATGAAAAAAACTATAGCCTCAAAAACAAGAACAACAACAACAACAAAAAAAATACCAGGGTCTTTCCCTTAATTGTAACAGCACACAAATTATCAGTTATTTTGCGTTCAGAAGTTCCTCGAGGGGCTAGAGCAGTTGCTCAGTGGTTGCGGTGCTTGCTTGGCATGCACAAGGACATGAATTCAAACCCCAGCACCACGTACACAACAAAGTGTGAAAAACTAAATAAAATTGATTTTCTCTTTCTCTCTGTCTCCCTGACCCTTTAACTATTAAAAAAAATTTTTTTTAAAAAGAAGTTCCTTGGCCACAACTTTAGGCAATCTAAAATACTTATAAAATATTAATCCATTTGTTCAACAAACATCAAGCACCTATTTTAAGCCTATGTCAGACATGAAGAGTATAAAGACAAATAAAATATAATATTGTTCTCGTTGAGCTTCCCACTGCTGGCTGGGAAGAAGCAAGCAAGCAAGTGTGTGGAACATAGAAGTGTGTACAAGAAGCTATGGGCCTCTGAGGGAGGGACAAGAGATGGTGGTTGGAGCAAGTTGGTGAAAATGACTCATGAACTGAATTGCAAAAATGAATTGGAGTTCTTCAGGCTGGCACAGGGAGAAGAAAGCATTCCAGGTATGTGTAAGGGTTTGATAAAGCATGTTGTACTTGGGAAACTGAAAGTAGGTCGGTATGATTAGAGCACAAGGTGTGTATGTAGGATGGGGGAAGAGGCCAGAAAGAAGGCTGGAAGTTACACAGGGAACAAAAGTTCTGCAATGTGATGCTCAAAGTTTAGTTTTTACACAGAATATACCAAGCAGCTGGTGATCAGGAGTGGGGGTTGTTAAGAAAGACAGTGCTATGGTAGGATATATGCTTGACAAAGATTATTCTACCAGTGCCTGAAGGATGGAGTGGGAGGGGATTAGACTGGAGGCAGGGATACCAGTTGTCAAAGTGGGAGACTTTGAGAACCCAAATTAGGTCGATGGTAGTAACAATGGAGAGGAGGGACTGGATTGGAAAGAAAAGGCAAAATTGGCAGGGCTTGTTGGGTGATTAACCTTGAAGGACAAGGGACAAGTAGAGTCAATATGACTCCAATGATGTCCATGTTTCTGGACTGGTGAGTAGTGGATTATAATTCCATCCATCAAAGTTGAGAATGTAGTCATTAAGAAAAAATATTTCAGATTCACTTTAACTTGGCATGAGTTAATGAAGAGAATAAAAGGGTTCCCTTTCCTAGCTCACCCTCATCCACCCATTATCCAAATTAAAGCTCTTTTCCAATGACTAAAGAGGTACTTCACAGGCCCAGACCCATCTGTCCATTAAATTTCCAAACTATTATCCTCACAGCACTTGAAACTAACTCAGCAGCCTTTTGTATTCCATTTACACAGTTCTATTCACTTCCCCCTTTTCTTCTTAGCTACCTACCCAGGAAACATATTTAAGAGAAATTTCTCTGGCTTGCTGTATTCAAGTTTTTCTCGGGCTTTTTATATCAGTTTTCTTTGGGGGGAAAATGCATGTTTTCATGACCCTCCCTTCCACTAAATCCCTATAGAAACTTAGTGGCTTGATGGTATAGCCATTAGCATTCCCAACACTTGGTCAATTACTATACTTCAATCACATATCCCTCAACCTGTCTTATCCCAGGGTATGTGTTTGAGAAAAAGGATTCTACCACAGAAGGACAAAGGGAGTCTGATCCATTTCTATTTCTATTAAATTTCAGCACCAACTTATGAATGGCTAATGCCAGGCCTCTTTCAAACATGCCAGATAACTCATCTGTCCCTGGAAGGGCAATCTTATAGGAATATAGTAACTCCTTCAAGCATAATAGGGAAAGGAACACTTCCTAAAAAATGGGGGTGATAATGCACAGACAAAACAACATTGGGTTGAGAGGGTGAGGCCGGAGGATTGTAAGTTTGATGCCAGCCTCAGCAACTTAGTAAGACCCTGTCTCAAAATCAAAATCTAAAAAGAGCTGAGTATATAGTTCAGTGGTAAAGCACCCTGGGTTCTATCCACAACATCAGGGAAAAAAAATATTCCCACCATTGGTCCAAAGGATGGTTTTACCCATGGTATTCTCTGTATTAGCATTTAGTGGGTGGGACCAAGGTTGTTAAATGTCAGTGAGAAACACTGAAATAGAGGAAGAAGGACAGTATTTTAGGCAGGAAAATAGAATGAGTAAAGGCCTAGAGGCAGGAACAATGGTAATATTTTAAGGAATTGTTCAGTTAATGACTTTGAGAGGAAGTAGATGATGATGGTGAAAAAGAAGACCCCAGGGCTGGAGCGGTGGCTCAGTGGTTTTGGTGCTTGCTTGGCAAGCACGAGGACCCAGGTTCAAACCCCAGCACCACGTACACAACTAAGTGTTGGAGCAGCAAAGGCCATGTGAAAAACTAAAAAAATAAAGTTGTTTCTCTCTTTCTCTGTCTCTCTCACTGTCCCTCTCTAAAAAAGAAGAAGAAGAAGAAGAAGAAGACCCGAAACAAGATGTAAATGTTGTTGAATGAAATCAAACTCTTTTTTTCCCAATATTGGCCTACCATGAGCTACTTTTCCCAGCACTCGCCATACACCCCCACCCTTTTTCTGAGACAGAGTCTCTCTAAGTTGTTTAGGGTCTTGTTAAATTGCTGAGGCTGACCTTGAATTTATAATCCTCCTGCCTCAGCCTCCCAAATCACTGGGATTACAGGTGTGCTCCACAGCACCCAGCTTATCCCAAGCCCTTTTAATTTTTTATTTTGAGAAAATATCTCAGTAAGTTGCTTAGACTGGCCTCTAACTTATCATCCTCCTCCCTCTGACTCTCCAGTAGCTGAAATTAGAGGCATATACTATTGCCCAGTAGCTGAGATTAGAGGTATGGAGCACCACTCCTCACTAAATTCAATTCTATAAGCATCCACATAGTGTCTCTTTGGAGACTGAATATCTACTTGCCAGACACGTGGGTTATACAAAGAGGACAAGTCACCTTTGAGAATAAAAAACACACACAAATTATGGAGCAGATAGAGAAAGAGCACAAGAAAGATAAGAGATCTGGAAGCAGGATAATAGCAGACTTTGAACTTGAAGCATAGAACTTTGGACTTGATATCATTTCAGAGGGTTTTTTGTTTGTTTTGCTTGGTTTATTGATTGATTGGTTTATTTTGTTTTGTTTTGCCTTATTGTTGGTATAGGGAATTGAACCCATGGGCACTTTACTGAGCTACATCCCCAGTCCTTTTTAATTTTTATTTTGAAACAGGGTCTTCCTAAGTTGCTGAGTCTGGCCTGGAACTTGCAATCCTCCTGCCTCAGCCTGCCAAGTAGCTGGTATTATAATACAGTGATTCATTCACTCCACAAACCTTTATTGAGCATTGTGGTAGATAATCAGAATAATCAAAGCCCTCTATACCCTCTCCCTTTCTCAATTTGATTTTGCTACACCTCTCACCTAATTCTCCATCTCTCTCTCTCTCTCTCTCTCTGTCCTCATGCATGCCAGGCAAGCACTCTACCCCTAAGCCACCACTCCCACTGCCATAATTCTCCATCTCTTAAATCCAGGCTACCCTTGTTACTCCCACTGATCAACAGAATGCAGTGAAAGTAACATTATATAACTCTGTGGCTAAGGGGCTTTGCCACTTTCCTTATTTTAAAGCACTGTTGCTTCTATCTAAGCAAGTTATTTTGTTGGTGGGCCACAAAAAAAGAGAATCAGGACACCTCAAGCATTAGCTAATTGTCAGAATTGACCATCTTGGACCATCCAGCTCAATTGAGCCTACCAATAAAAACAACACTGAATGACCAAAGGTGAGACCAAGAGGAGAATCAGCCAAGTCCAGCCAAATTACAGAATTGTGGGCAAATAAATGACTGTCATTTTGGACAAAGTTTCTACTCTTATGGAGATTAGATTCTTGTAGCAGAAAACAGATAATAAGCAAATAAATATATGATAAAAAGTGTTAAATACTTCTAAGAAAAAAGAATGATAAGGTGTTAATGGATGGCAGTTGTAGTTGGGGACTAAGGAGAAGGACTTATTTCAGAAAAAAAAATCATTTGAAGAAAATGTGGAGGTGTTCTGAAAAAGAGATTATTCATGTTTGATGAACTTCTAACAATTACCAGCAAATTTTCCATTCTCTTAACCCAGATTCTTCTAACTGCTTTACAATTCATTTACTCAATCATAGGAGTTGAACTCTGGAAGAAATCTTAGAAATCAACTTGTCCTATCTCTTCACATAAACAAGCTGAACCCTAGGTAAAGTGCTGAATCATCTGCAATTTACTTAAATATTACATTAAACTTTAAGGTGACATATATTATCTATATATATAATATGTGTATATTATAATATAATAATATTATATAGATTTAAATATTTAAGACTAGGAAGTTTTTTTTTAAAAGAGAATGAATTTTATTTAGTTTTTCATATAGCTTTTGTTACTCCAACACTTGGTTGTATATGTGGTACTGGGGTTTGAACTTGCATCTTTGAGCATGCCAGACAAGTGCTATAACAGCTGAGTCACTGCTAGGGCCCCCTAGGAAGTCTTTTCTGAAAGAGAGAGCGAGAGAGAGAGAGAGAGAGAGAGAGAATCTGCCTTATTTATTCATTTAGTTTTTGTTTCTCTGGCACTTAGTTGTGTACGTGGTGCTAGGGTTTGAACCCTAGTCTTTGTGCATGCAAGGCAAGTGCTCCAATCCCTGAGCCACTGCTCCAGTCCAAGACTAGGAAATTTGATATGTATGTTTGTTAACTAGTTTTTTTTTTAAGAGTTTTTTTTTTTAAGAGATAGGGACAGTGAGAGAGAGAGAGAAGGGGAGAGAAACAATTTTTCTGTAGTTTCTCATGTGGCTCTCATTGCTCCAACACTTCATTGTGTAGGCGGTACTGGGGTTTGAACTCGCATACTTGCGCCTGCCAGGCAAGCGCTGTAACCACGGAGCCACTGTTCCAGCCCCTGTTAACTAGTTTTAAGTGCACACTCTGAAGGCTATTAGGTAACATTTGAAGTACTCTGATAAGAAATAGCCTAATAACCTTTGAAGTACCCTAATAAGACGTACCCTAATAACACTCTACAAGTGGTTAGTTAATATCTGATAAATTCCAAGCAATAATCTAATTCTTGTAGCAATTACTACAAGAACTTCAACTATCTTTAGCTCTAATCAGCACTAGAGGGCTGTTAAAAATGGTTAGATGTTACATGTAGTTTTCCATGGATGATACTTCAAGATAAATGATTTGAGTAGAAGTATTGTTTTTAAAGGTACCTCCACTTTTGCATATCCAACATATAATAATCTAGCAAGCCCAGCAACCAGATTCTTCCGATTGATGATATCAACAAGGACCTAGTCAGTTCTTTTCTCCTCATTCAGTGGAGAATCCTGTCACTGGCTTCTGCTCAGGAGGTTAGGTGAATGCTCCTGCACTGTTTTATTTACCTAAAGAAAGCTTTCATATAAGGTTCTTGACAAAGTGAATAAAAGAACAAGGCACTGAGACTTCTCTGAACCTGGAAGTTGTATGGCTGGTTTTGCCTGCTTGTTAATAAATATTTGAGTGTCTGATAGATTTCAGTCTGAAACTTGATTTCATTATAATATACCTCTCAATAGTAAGATGAGGAAGGAACAGGTGGCCTATGTCTCATTATTAGAGATTATTGATATCTGTCCTCTACCCCTGTAATAACAACTCCCACTCAATAATTAATAAATATGGGGTTGGGGATTTAGCTCAGTGGCAGAGCACTTTCCTAGCATGCACAAGGCCCAGAGTTCGATCCTCAGCCCTGAAAAAAAAGAAAAAAATTAATAAATATGTATTAATCTAATATAATTAATAAAGGAAAAAATTGGCTTGGGTAAACTTGAAGCAGAAGACTTGCCCCAGATCACATAAAAAAATGGTTCTCAGATCTGGAGCGGTGGCTCAGCGGTTTCGGTGCTTGCCTGGCAAGCACAAGGACCCAGGTTCAAACCCCAGCACCATGTACACAACTAAGTGTTATGTTAGAGCAACTAAGGCCATGTGAAAAACTAAATAAAGTTGTTTCTCTCTTTCTCTGTCCCTCTCACTGTCCCTCTCTCTTTAAAAAAAAAAAAAAGTAGTTCTTAAGACAAGGCTGAACGCTCTCACCACTTTTACTCAATATTGTTCTTGAGACCCTAGCTGGAGCAATTAGGCAAGAGAAAGAAATCAAAGGGATAAAAATAGGAAGAGAGGAAGTCAAACTCTCTCTTTTTTCTGATGACATGATCCTGTATCTGGAAGATCCAAAAAAACTCCATCAGTAAACTATTTGAACTTATAAACAGATTTAGCAAAGTGGCAGGATACAAGATCAACACATAAATCAATAGCTTTCCTATACACGAATAATAGTACGACTGATGAAGAAGTCAGGAAATCAGTCCCATTCAAAATATCTTAGAAAAAAATAAAATACTTGGGAATTAACCTTACAAGGAAAATCAAAGATCTCTACAATGAAAATTATTGGTCATTGAAGAATGAAATTCAAGATGACCAAGGAAGATGGAAAGATGTCCCATGCTCTTGGTTAGGCAGAATTAATATAATAAAAATTGCCATTCTATCGAAAGCTTTATATAGATGTAATGCTATCCCTATAAAGATACCTATGTCATTCTTTACTGACATAGAAAAAGCAATTTTCAAATTCATTTGGAACAATAAGAAACCTAGAATTGCCAAAACACTACTAAGCAAGAAAGACAAAACAGGCGGTTTTGCCATACCAGATTTAAAACTCAACTATAGAGCCGTAGTAACAAAGACAGCATGGTACTGGTATCAAGATAGGAAAGAAGGCCACTGGAATAGAATAGAAGACCCTGAAACAAACCCACAAAGCTTTAAGCATCTGATTTCTGACAAAGGGGGACAAAATATTACATGGAGTTGAGACAGCCTTTTCAACAAATGGTGCTGGACAAACTGGACAGCCACTTGCAGAAAGTTGAAATTAGACCCTTATCTTTCAACTTGCATGAGAACCAAATCAAAATGGATCA
>PVKS010041376.1:0-16056 GCA_004027875.1 Aplodontia rufa
TGCTCAGTCCTCAGAAGACAACACTTACGCATTTGTAACTGTCAGATGTTTTTATGCAATAACCTATTCAACTCACAACGCCATGAGGGGAGAACGAGTGCTAGAATCTTCTATTTTGGTGATGAGGAAACTGAGGTCCAGAGAAGTTGAAGGCATATATCTAACTGCCAGAACTCACATTTTTGGACATTCTGCTTTGAAATCACAGCTTCTGCCTCCATTTGTCCATGCATAGACCTGTGCCTGAAAAATATTTTAGGGTATTAAAAACTCAAATAATGCAACATTTTACGTGTATGCATTGATTCATATAATGAAAGCTCCTAATTTCAGCTTGCTGAAGAAACTTGCTACCTTGGAGTATTTACATTTATAACTCTACTTCCTAGAAACAATAAAATAACCTCTTGATGTAGGTAATTAACAGAACCATGAAATATTCCCACAAAAGACATCTGCAGAAACAAGGTGAAACGAAGAGTTTTCATTTGAGTCAACCCCATTTGAAACTCATTTCAGAACATTTAAGCAAAGGGAGATAAGGGAGAGATGTGTGACTGGCGCTTGCTGGATCATTTAACTAACAGCAGTGTACTTCCAAATTAAACCTTCCATTTAGAAACCCTGAATGTGTGTGTGTGTGTGTGTGTGTGTGTGTGTGTGTGTGTGTATGTATGCATGCACATACTGAACACGTCTGTGCCCGTACATGTATGTGTAGGAGTGACTCTTTGCTGCTGATATTAGCAAGTTGCATTATAAACTACATTTTTCAAGTCTTTTAAAGAAGATCTATCCTCAGGCTGGAGTGGTTGCCTGGTGGTTACGGCGCTTGCCTAGCATGCGTGAGTACACGGGTTCAAACCCCAGCACCCACGTACACAATGAAGTTTCTGAGTAACAAAGGCCATGTGAAAAATTAAAATAAAAATTAATTGCTTCTGTCTTTCTCTGTCTCTCTCTCACTGTCCCTCCATCTTAAAAAAAAAAAAAAAGAATACTGGCCAGACTTGTCACCTTGGGCAGATCTTTCAACCTATTGGGGTCTTTGCTTCTTAGTTTATACACTAGAAGGCTGCAAACTTGTATGGGAGGTGGACAAGTAGACAGATCAAGTACAATGATGTACTTTTAGTTGTGTTCCTGGAGCAAGCACTAAAATTTCTGCTGCAAAATAGGTAATATTAGGTATTGGAGCAGGTGGAGGATCCATTTGGGTTGGTGTAACAAGGGAGTACAGATGCGGTGGTTTATACCAGGGCATTTCTCCAGGTTCCGGAGGCTGGAGAATCAGTGTCATGTGAGGGTCCCCTTCCTGGATAATAGATGGCTAACTTTTCCCATATTCTCATGTAGCTCAAGGGGCAAGGGAGCTCTTTATCTTTTACCCTTCTTTATCCTTTTACCTTTATCATAAATCCTTTATTCTTTACCACAAATACACTGGAATGTATTTTAGTGTGAAGCTATTTCCGTTGATCGGGTTTTCATTTTTATTTTCTGTGTGAGTCTCGCAGTTTTAAAACTAGGGATGTAAGGTAAAGCATGTTTCTATCTATCCCTCTTTATTACAGGCTTTTCTTCCTTAGCTGGCTTCATCTGTTTATTCATCTACGTAAACTCCAGAGCAATCTTGTCAAGGAATATGAAATCAAACCTCGTCTTCCCTACGATTGGAATTTTGATTAGGCATTACATAAATAATAGAAATGGGTAAGAAATGGATACCTTGACAATATTTAGTTTTATCAACCAGTAACAGGATTGACATCCACACCTCTCACCCTGTTTAAATTACATTTTCTTCTATTTAGAATGGTTTTGGTAAATACGATTTTATCCCCTGGCCTGTCGCAGAATGACCAGTTGCCTCTCACTTCTGTAATTAATTACCAGCACAGGAAATAAATTAATATTTTGAGCACTGGTATAATCAGGAGAGAGGGAAAATAATCAAGAGAGGGGACATCTTTTTTTAAAATTTTTTTATTTTTAAAATTTTTTTATTAGATGATATAGTTACAATTGAGGGCAAAACATCAAACATTCAAAAACAAATGTATATATGTTTAGTTATCTAGGCTAATGCCATGTCATGGATGCCCAGCTTGGGTTCCCCATGTTGCTGTTTCCCCCAGAAGAACCCCTGAGTTAAATGGATATCTCATGGAGGACAGAGATCTCCTTCTGAGGAGAGGGGACATCTTGAGTTGAGAAGAACAGTTCTATGGACAGCATGGCTGACCTGTGGATGGGTTAACCACCAAGAATGGTGGAATGTACCTTTTTTTTTTCCCCTGCAGATATTCAGGTAGAAAGTATGACACGAAGACTAGAGAGTTCTGAATGAAGGAAGAGAGGACTCTCTCAGTGAGCCTGCATTATCTGCCTTGCTGTTTTGTGGTCTAGGTTTATTTTATGATTTTTGCTCTGAAAACTGAAGATAGTAGAAATAGCATGGGACAGAGGTCTGGTACATCTTAGTGTCTGTGAGAATCAGGATGCTGCTCAATGAACTTACTCCAGAAGAGTCGATGGGTTTTCAGCAGGTGAACTTGAGGATCTCACCAGAGGCGCACATCAACATGGTGTGAGCAGAGGGGCAGCAATCAATCAATGCTCTTGGAGCTGGTTCCAGTCTCCAAAATTATAACCCTCCCAGTGTGAGGAAAAATGTTCAACAGATAAAGTGATTCCTTAGCCATTGTCTCATTTCACTGTCCTCTGCCCCTAGCACCCTAATTCCTGGCCAACAATTTCTTGAGGTAGAGAAAGAGCCAGAGAAGGGCTTATTCCATTGTTTTGCAAACAGGAAATACCAATGCAGAGAGGCTGAATAGCTCGGAGGATTACATGGAGAGGTATAAATGGGCTCAGAACCCAGGCCTTCCTCTTCCGTGTATGGCACATCTGGGCCAAGTCTGTTAATTTAAGACTCCAGACAATGTTCTGCTATGGAGAACAACATGCGCTGAAAGCCATCATTCTCATTTGCATTAGCACTAAAGGCAGCATTAAAAACCATTTGATATATAGTCATTTTAGTTCATTGTCTGAAATTAAAACTGCAAAGTAATTTCCTCTCTCAGTTTTAGGGGCAGCGTCTTGCTGTGACTAATATTAGTGGGCTTTCAATATTTTCATTGAAGCAGGGAATCTTGCAAATCAAGCAGTGACTCATTGTAAATGAGCGAGAGACTAAATAGCGCTGTGATGTGTCATCGTTGTCAGAGGGTTCAGGAAGTCTAGACTTCCAAAATGGGTTGTTTTCCCCATAGGCTGAGCTCATCTTCCCTGGGTGATAAAGTTCATGTCAGGTACCAGGAAGTCTGGCAGAGTCTTCCTGGGGACAGGAAGTGGCTGACTTGCTCTGTCATCCCCTATTATCTTATCCTCAAGAGCAGAGGTCAGGAGACTACAGCCCCTGTGCTGAACAGGACCCAACACTGGTTGTTACAAACAAAGTGTGATTAGAACGCAGTTGCACTCATATTTTATTATATTCTATGGCTGCTGCTCACTACAATGGCAGAACCAATAATTGTGACAGGGATTATATGGCCTGTAAAGCTGGCAATATAGATGATCTGGTCCTTTATAGCAAAATTTGCCAAATGCAGCTCAACTCTGGCAAATGTCGTCATTAAAATGACTATTTTAAGAAGGATTGGTCAATGGTATGTCAACTTTTGAGCAGAATTGGAACACAAGCAAGTGATCATAAAGGATGCAGCGTAGAATATGTCAGGCAGATTAAAACCCTGGGACAGACTCAGGGGTTTTGATTTCTGCAGGTCTGTGTTTTCCTTGTGGGAGATTCTGTTCTTGGCAGGGCTCTCTCTAAGGATCTGTCTGGGATTCAAGCTGCTCAATATGATTCCTCTCAATATGTTGGAGAACAATCTATCCTGCACTCCAAAAAGGGTTATTAGTAGTTTACCTTAATTACCAGAATCGTGTGCCAAGAAAGAATATGAATATTTGCTAGTTTTAGCTTTTGCACATATGGATGTTTCTGGAATCATTAAAATATTCCCTCTTTCTTTTTCTTATATGGCTGAAATGAATGACAGAATGCAATTTAAATTTTGTAATTGATTTATGAAGCCGGTCTCAGGATGTGCTGGAATACCCTTTCAAATGGGAAGCTGGTCTCTAGAGGGGGACAGCCCCCGTCTAAAAGCAGCCATATGGGGTTCTTGAAATAGGCCACAACCATATCATATTTATTTTCTTGTGCTTTGTGGAAATATGTTCATCATCCATAAAGCTTCTGGCTGAATGTACCCAAACATTTATTGCAATGAAGAAAGAGCTGATAACTGAATACAGGAGTGAGAATAATGGTCTGGAGGCCCATGCAGGGCAGTTGGAATTAAAATTCCAGCTCTGGCATGAATGCACTTTCGTCTAGGCAGGAGGATTATCTCTTTGTACTTGAAGGGTAATTTAGCTGTCAGCATTTCCTTCTCACACTTCACTGTCCCTTCTCTATTTGACTTTTTAATTTCTTGCTATGAGTAAATCATGTGATTCCCCCTCCCCCCAATTCATCTTTGTAGGGTTTAACTATTTTGCTTTGCTTGTATCTCATGGATGCTTTGATTGCTGGTTTTTTTCTCTCCCAAGCTCAATGAACCTACTTGAGACAAATGTGGAAACTCAAAAGAACCAAGGCGAGTTACTCTGCCCTCGACCCCCACTGTCTTGTGTATCTCATTACAAAACACTTTGCAAATTGAAGGAAACTGAGAGGCGGTAGAGCAGCATACAGTAGATGAAATACCTCCAAGAAGCAAGTGCCAAATGACCAGAATGCAGAATGTTAACCCTGAATCCTACCTTCAAAAGCTTTGCTGAGAAAAGTAGCCAAAGAGCAAGCCCCAAACCTGTGGGAGACTGATGCTGCCTAATGAGCTGATAGCAGAAGTCATTTAAAGAGGCAAACCTGAGCCCATTGTTGAGAAACAGGGGCAGGGACACAGACAGCTACCCAGCTACTGCATGGCCGTTGGGGAGGGAGAGGGAAGGAAAAGAGAAACAGCTAGAGCATTGAACTCTGCGAGCATTAGTGATTTATAAAACATGGAGTGCTAGTGTGTGAAAAGAGTTGCAAACTGCTGAGCATCCTGTCTAGGTATGCAGGGGACGAAACCATGATTTCCTGAGACTTTTGGATCCAGTCGAAGAAAGCCGGCTGGGGAATACCAGCTAGGGTGGGAAGGAAATTCAGGAAGAAATATGTGGGACTTGTAGGGCCACCTGAGTATGTGAAGGCTTAGAAGAATATGCTCTTGAGACCAGGTCAGATTTATTATTGCCTGGATTAGCCTCATGGTGTGAGTTGGCTCAGGGACCCTCATCACTACCCGGGGAATAATAGCTCAGGATTTCAAGTGTCAGCATTGCACTGGATGGTCCAACTTGTTCTTTTGTCTCTGTATCCCCTGCTCTTCCAGCAATGTCTCTGGCACATACTTGGTATTTGAAACATGCATGTAGAATGAATGACCAAATTCTTTAGGAGGAAGTGGCAAGCAGTAAGCACAGTGGCTAAGAGCGCCAGATGCCAGCAGGTTCAAATTCTGGTTGTATCATTTACCAGCTGTGTCACCTTAAGCAAGTTATTTATGCTCCCTGACCTTCATTATTCCAATGTGTATAGTGAGCCAGATCTCAGAGGGCTGTGAGCGTTGAATGGAAGAGTGTTTGCAGCACACCTGCTGCAGTGGCTGGGGCCTCAGAAGCATGGGTACATGGTAGATGTTGTTGGATGATATGGCATTTACATTTCCCAGAGCATTTGGAATAGACTGGGACCTTACAGGGAAGCAGGTCTGCTGCTGGCATTGAAGGCAGCGAGATAAGGAGAAAGGGCAGTGTGTTAGAGGAGAGTTGGGTTGTGGAGTACCAAAGGTGAGTGCCAGGTAGTATTGGGATGGCTCTGAACTGAAGACAGGCCATAGGGAGTCAAAAAGGAAGGCTCTGGCCTGGGCCCTTAAGCTGACTGGGGAGTAGTTTCTTTACCCAAGCATAAAGGAGTTAGATTACCAGGTGTCTCCAACATATCCTGGTTCTAGAGCAAACTTCAATTGAGATAGATTTTAAAGGGCATGCAAATGAGTCCATGAGTCCAACAGAACAATGACAGGACTGGACCCAGAATTCTGTCTTCTCCACTCTTGAATGAAGTCACATTGACAGCAAAGGCACTTAACTCCTCATGCCCTCTCCATGTAATGAACTTAAAAGCGTTGGAGGGAAGATGAGTAGCGAGGGAGGGGTCCTTTCCTCTTTTATAACTTGCTACTTTCCAAGCTATGTATTACTCTTAGATTGATGGTAAAAACATTGCCTTCTGCCTTCATGATGCTTGGGCTCAGAAATTTACTAGAATTTAGTCTTGAGAAAGACAATACTATCACACACAGGAAGAACTATAATCATTAAAAAATAATCATCTTGAATTTTTGATGGTGCTCTGCTTGTTTACAATTTTATTATTCATAGACGTTAGCTTTGCAATTATGAACCATGTTGTTGGCATTTTGGAGCAGATTCTGACATCAAATTTGGTTTGCCAATAGATGGGATGAACATGTCAAGGAAATAGAGGACGATGACAATGGATAGAATCCCATTTGGTTTTCACAGCTAATAATCTTGTTCTGCATACAAGATATTTGAACACCCTAATACGATTTCCACATTAAAAGCACGTTCCAGTCAATTCAAAAATTAAGTAAATAGAGCAGGGGCATGCGGTTCTACTAATCCACCAATGTCATAAATTTAATGATTTTAGCAGCTCAAGGAAAGCAGGGATTGTTATAAAACTTCACATCAGAATGTGTTATAGCCTCTAACAATGATTACTTGTCATTTATCTGACACCAAAGGTGTGAATTGCACATTATGGGAGTCAAAGGTTTTGCATAAAACAAAACAAAGCCTCTTTCTCCAAGGCTGATGCTCTGAAGGTATGCAAGGTACTCAGGAGAATGTGTTAAAAAAAATCAATGGGAGACAGAAAAAAAAAATCAATGTAAGGTGCAGTGCAGATACAGCCATAGCTGGCCTTAGAAAGGACACATTTTCTGTGAAGTAAAACCCAGGATTGTATTCGTACAAACCATTAAAGTTTTTCTGAAAAGAGTCATTTAGAAAAATCTGGAATCTTCTTTGGCCATCCAATCATTCATGGTACGAAATGATTTCTGACATATATACATTACCATCCAGCATGTAAAAAGTCTTGGAAGAATAATGGAAAGGTACATATTTTAATATCTGATTTACCTATGGAAGGATTAAGCTTTCAAGCATCTCTTTGTTAGTGAAAATTTTCTTGTAAGTCTTAACATTCAGCAGCGTAGACTTAAAAATATTACTTATTTAACATGTAATGAAAGTGTCCAGAAAGTCAAACAGAAAGAAAACTTGTCAGGAGGTGTACATGCTGTTTACCTGGTCTTTCCTGAGGGCACCAGAATGTTTAGAGCAGCAGGAGAAGCAGTAGCTGATTTCTAGAATTTGGAGTGGTTCTTTTTTTACACAGAACTCTGAAAGATCACCAATTTTACTTGGGAATGGTTAAACCTACACTGAGAAAAGAATGATATAATTTATGTAACATTAACCTGAAAATGTATTGTATCAATAAATATAGCACCATAGCCTTAAGCTAGTATTTCCAACGAATCCCTCTAGAGTATTAATATAACATCCCCGGGAAAAGTCCTGGTCCTGTTTGAATCCTTTTCCTCTGTTGGCAGTGTGGATTTGTGTTATGAGTTTCGCAATCTGGCTTGTGTTGTGCACATCTGAGGCTGATATATGGATTATAGACTTAGCAGTCTTTTATTTTTAATAATTATATTTACAGTAGGAGGCCTTCATCAACTTTTTATAACACTAGTTATATTCCTATTCCTGGAAGCTACTGCACCAATATATGTAGTGCTGAAATTTTAGATATGGGTAATCCCAATTTCGCTGTGTCTGCCTCCTATGGTTGTCTGAGTGGGGAGAAAACAACCCCCAGGCTGTGATCTAGGTCATTGGTTTGCCCACTGTGCTGAAGTGGTTGACCCTGTGTGATTTTTTTTTTTTTAAAAAAGTGTCCATCAGAATGGAGTAGTTTTTGGATTATTCCAAAGATCCAGCATGGTAGCAGGAAGTGCATCAGTTAGAACTATTTTGCACCTATTTCTTTATTCATTGTATTAAATTTCAAGTTTCCTTCTTTCCCTCCTCTTTAAAATGGGATGACTACCATTTCAGAAGCCTTCATTTTTAACTTCTATTTTAATGAGATAGCAAATGTTAAAGTATCTTATTCAGAAGTTTGCATTTAATAAGCATTCACTTTTTAAAAAAAGTTTTTTTAAGATAGAGGGAAAGTGAGTGAGAAAGACAGAGAAAGAGAGAATCAATTTTATTTAGTTTTTCATGTGACTTCTGTTGCTCCAACACTTCATTGTGTATGTGGTGCTGGGGTTTGAACCCGTGTACTCGCGCATGCTAGGCAAGTACCGTAGCTGCCAGGCCACAGTTCCAGCCCCCTTTTAAAAAATTTTTTATTAAGGAGTTGAGTTATTGTACAACTATAAATTCGCATTGTTTTCATTTATGTTTTGCCTATGTAAAAACAGTGAAAAATAAAGGAAGCATCTGAGAAGTAATGTTTTAGGTTTTGAATTTTAAGCTCTCATGGTACAAAATAAATCTGTGTTTACCAGATGGATTTCAGCTTCATTTAAAATGGGGCAATGCATTGATGAAGGTGCTCCAGGGATGTAGAAACAGTAGCCTTTTTAGAGATATTTAGAAAAATGTTTGTTATGAGGGGTTGGTTCATGCAGTTATGGAGGTGAAGAAGCCCCAGGATCTGCTGACTGTGAGCTGGAGGACTGGAAAGCCAGTAGCCTGGGTCTAGTCCAAGCCTGAAGGCCTGAGAACCAAGAGAAGTAATGGTGTGAGACCTGGCTTGAGTATGAAGATCCAAGAATTCAGAACACTCGTGTGTGAGGAAGAAGGTGTATTTTCCAGCTGAAGCAGAGAACGAACCGAACTTCCCTCATTGTTTTTCCTCTTCAGGACTTAGTCTATTGACTGAAGCCCTCCTGAATTGGTCAGAGTAATCTTCACTTAATTTATCAATTTGCGCTAATCTTTTCCAGAGATACTCTTAGACACATGCAGAAAAAATGTTTTCCCAGCTATCAGGGCATCTCTTAGCCCAATCAAATTGGCACATAAAATTAATCATTATAGGCAAATATTCTTTTTTTTTTTAAGAGAGAAAGATAGAGAGAGAAAGTGTTAATTTTTATTGAGTTTTTCACATGGCTTTCTTTGCTCTGACACTTAGTTGTGTACATGGGTGCTGGGGTTTGAACCCATGTACTTGCTCATGCTGGGCAAGTGCTGTAACCACCCAGCCACCACTCCAGCTCCCCCTTTTTTTTCAAGAGAGAGAGAGAGAGAGAAAGAGAGAAAGAAGGTAATAATTTTTACGTAAGTTTTCATGTGATCTTTGTTGCTCTGAGACTTTGTTACGTACAGGGTGCTGGGGTTTGAACTCACCTACTCGTGCATGCCTGCCAGGCAAGCGCCATAACCACCCGTGCCACCGCTCCAGCCCCTGTATGCAAATATTCTTAAGCAAAAAGTAGAATTGCAATGTGAACTTCTTGCTAAATTATAGATCTTGGTGAGCCAGTAACTTTCCTCTGTCTTCCAGAAATGCCTTGTTTGGTTCTGCTTTTGACCAATAGCTTTGGAAATGAGAAGAGATCATGTCTGAATCCTACAGCACAATTGCAACAGCCAATTATGTTGTTCAGACAAACAAAGTTAATTCTAAACCATTTGAAGGCTTATTTAAGTGCTCCCATCAAAGATCTGGACCCGAGGGAGGCTTTGGATTAATCTGACAGACCACTCTGATAATCATTTGGAAAGGGCAAGAATATTAAGGATCTCTTTTTTTTTTCCCTCCCTGCTACTAGGGAAAGGTTTCTGTTTCACTTTGAAATGTAGATAATCAAACTTCCCATCTCAGACTCATAGTTGTGATGAACTATGAACTCCCATCAGCTGGTCTTTCAAACTTGTAAATACTGTCCAGTCTCATTTTTTTATTTGCTTGTTGAATGCTTCTTATGGTTGAACAAATGAATATAAAGAACAAACCAACAAATAGTCCAAAGAGAGGGAGAGATAAATAAAGAAAATGATGCCTCTTTAGTTATGTTAAATAGAATATTATGAATTGAAACATCACTAGTTCCTGAAAGCAAAGAGGATTTTTGCAGCATTTTTTTTATGACAATTTTCAGAGTGTTTGGAATAGAGATAAAGGCAGAATCTAAAACCCTAGTATTATTGATTGACGCTTTCACAGCAACCTTAGCCAAGCGAAGATGATATAGAGCTTGTCTTCAAAAGCACAACGGTACTGGATGTGGTGGCACACACCTGTAATCCCAGCAGCTTGGGAGACTGAGGCAGGAGGATCTCGAGTTCAAAGCCAGCCTCAGCAATTTAGTGAGGCCCCAAGGAACTTAGTGAGACCCTGTCTCAAAAATAAACCATAAAACCATCTGGGTTCAGTTGTTAAGCACCCCTGGGTTCAATTCCTCATACAACCCCCCCCCAAAAAAAACCAAAACAGAAACAAAAGCACAATGTTTGAGATTTCCATATTTATGTGAATATATTCATTATACATAAATTTACAACTCTTGAATTCCACACACACAGTACTGTGGAGATGACTTTAGACTTTGTGTCTGACATCAAAGCAGAAGCTAGAACACAGAGAAAAAACACTGTCATTTATTTTTCAGTGATCTTGACACACAGGATTATGCGTGGACATGAAAATATTGATCCCGCCTAGGCAACAACTGTCAGCAGCCGAGAAATAACCTGGCAGAAGAAGTTTCATCAGTGGCTTAGGAGGTAGACACAGTCAAATTCTCCACTGGATTTTCGGGTAATGAAAACTGACACACGCACCTTCAGGTTCCCTAACAAGAAGTGGAAGGTGAATATTTGCATATTCCTACCTGAATCCCACTTCCTCCTTGCCCAGGTGATGCGCTGCTGGGCTCCCTTAGTGAGGGTACCCAGGACAACAGTGGTGAGCTGCAAGTTGACGGGATAAGAGCAAGAATTTTGGACCTGAAGCTCCGACTGAGTTTGAGCCTTGGCCCTGCCATCTGTTAGCTTTGGCAAAATTATTTAACCTTCTCTTGTGTCTTACTTTCTTCATTTTAAAAATGGGCTTAAAACCCTCTGAAGATTAGCTCAGGATTTTTGTGAGGGTTTTATGAGCCAAATGTATACAGTGCTTAGGATGTGCTTGGTATACAGGTGATGCTATGTAAGTATTAGCTTCGCCATTGTTGGGAGGCTGTGATCTAGGTTTTAGTTATAAAGTGCCAGAGAGAGAAGGTACCAGCTAGGACACTTTTGATTGCAAGTAGCAAAGACTAACCCAAATTGTCCTGAACAACAGAGGAAATTTATTAGCTCACACACTTGGTAAGTGGGGAGGGAGAGGAGGCTTGGGTAAGACTTGATCTGGTATATTAGGGATGGTTTATCAGATAAATCTCTTCTTCCTTGTTGTGGGTTGAGGAATGCCACGTGAGTAGTAATTATTTAGGAATCTGTCCTATGAAAACAATAGACTTCACCGTAAGTTAGTGGTAAGGATATTCAGTGCAACATTTTGTTTGGAGAGGAATAAAAGAAAATTGAGAATCACTTCAAAATCTAACAACTGAGGATTAATTAAATATGACATTGTAAGACAGTCTCAGCATTCTTTTAACTGCAGATAGGATGGCCCTTCTTTCCTTCCCCTTGCCTTCGAAAGAGCTTCTGCAACCAAGTTATTAATTATGTAAATCACAAATGCAGAGATAGGGCTGGTTCACATGTGGTAATTCAGGGTCTATCTCAACTTCTCTCGATTCTTCTTTTTAATAAAGAGGGACAGTGAGAGAGAGAGAATCAATTTTATTTAGTTTTTTTATTTTGAAGAGAGAGGGACAGTGAGAGAGACAGAGAAAGAGAAACAACTTTATTTAGTTTTTCACATGGCCTTAGTTGCTCTAACATTTAGTTGTGTATGTGGTGCTGGGGTTTGAACCTGGGTCCTCGTGCATGCCACCCCAGCCCCTTTATTTAGTTTTTCATGTGGCTTTTGTTGCTCAGATACTTCATTGTGTATGTGGTGCAGGGGTTTGAACCTGGGTCCTCATGCATGCAAGGCAAGCACTGTAACTACTGAGCCACTCACTGCTCCAGCCCTCGATTCTTCTTATTTGGACTTTGGTGTGCTGGCTCCACACTCAAGCTGGTAGCAAGATGGCTATAGTATTCTCAGCATCACATCAAGACATTAAAACATCCAGAGAAAAGGGAGCCACTTCTCTTTCTTAGACGCTCCAGGCCGATCCTTCCTCTCCCATGAATAACACACTAAGTGACTGAATACAGATTATAAACAGTAAGGAAGTTGCCCTCAGTTTCTCCCGGAAATATTTGGCGTATTTTGTTTTCTCCTCTTGATGAAGTTTAGAACCAGCAGGTCAATTTCCATAAAATATCCCGTAAGGTTTTGATTGGATTATTTAGAATATATAGATTCATCTGGGAAGAAATGGACCTAAAAGTTATTTTAATTTAGAGAACATCAAAGTGGTTAACATTGTTTATATGATTGAAAAATAGCAAAAAATGTCCTATTGATAGAAAAACGGATGGATAAAACACAATAGAGTCATACAATAGAATACCATATAACAGTTAAAGGAAACAAAGTGGCAAAATAGAGTGGCAATAAAAAGAATGATTCTATTGATGTAAACTACAAAAAAAAGCACACAGTACAACATTCTCTTGTTCATAAATACATGCATATGTATGTAAAAGCCATAAAAGGCTTTGGAAGTATGCATCAAATTCATGATAATGGTTGCCTCTGGGGAGCAGGGAAGGAGAATGGAGAAAAGGAAACCTTAACTATATCTAAAATGTTTTGTTTCTTTTGAAAATATTTGAAACAGGGTAGCCTCTGTGGGTAGGGAACTGGATGCCTGGGTAACTGATTTTTTTAAAACGATATATCCTTATTTATCTTTTATAATTGGGCCATGAGAATGTCTTATGGACTCAGCAAAAATCAAAAGTATATAAAGTCTCTGAAACACACAACAATATGTTAAGAATTAATATATTCTAAATTCACTTAAGTTCTCTATATTTTTCATATTTAAAAAACTACTTAAAAGAAAAAAATTGTAAATTGCACCCAGGTAGCATTGCAGGTGATGCTGGTGGTGGCTGGAGGCAGCTGGGGAGGAGGTAGGGCATGGAGGGTTGATGAAAGTCTACAGTGTTACGTTGCCAAGGTGATATGTGTTCTCAGATGCTGTCCCTGTGAACTTGGACACAGAATGAGCTTGTTCTTTGATGCCCCCTGTTTTAGTCAGCTTTTCTATTGCTGTGACTAAAGGACCTGACAGGAACAATTTTAGGAGGAAGAGTTTATTTGGGGGCTCACAGTTTCAGAAGTCTTAATCCATAGAAGGCCGGCTTCATTCCTTGGAGCTCTACATGAGGCTGAACATCATGTTGGAAGGCATGGCTCCAGAGAGCAGAGACAGAGACTCCAAACTAGATCCAAAATATATAAATATGTACCCAAAGGCACGCCCATGATCACCCACCTTCTCTAGCCCACCCTACCAGTCTTCAGTTGCCAGTTACTAACTCACTGATGGGGTTAAGGTTCTCATAACCCAACCATCCCACCTCAGCCCTCCTGCATTGTTACACTTGAACTTTTGGGGGATACCTCACATTCAAACCATAACATTGTGTCCTGGTCCCTGAAAATTCATGGCAATCTGATAATGGAAAATATACTAGTCCTTGGGAAGGAGGGGGGGGATAAGGGTGGATAATTGGGGGGGCTCTTGGGGGTAAATCTAATATTCAGAACTTATATTTTTCATTAGAAGCATGTTTGATTATTCAACAAATAAATTTCTTAATAAAATAAAAAAAAGAAAATATACTAGTCCATTTTCTAGAGTCCTCAGAATCTCATCAGTTCCAAGATTGCCCAAAGGTCCAGGTCCAAAGTCTCCTCTGAGACTCAAGGCAAACCTGCATCATGAGTTCCTGTAAAACTCAAATCAAATTACACAGGTATGATATAGAAAGGCACACAGTAAATATTTCCATTCAGAAAATCAGGAGCCTGGAGAGTAGAGATGGAACCAAAGCAAGACCAAAATCCAGCCGGGCAAACAAGTCCTGGTGCACATCTGGAGCACATGGCATCAGGACGTTCTCTCCAAAGGTCGAGAGTAGCTCTGCCTCCATGGCCTTGCTGATTGCAGCCCACGTGACCTCTCTGTTGGCTTGTCTGTATTCCATTCCTGCAGCTTTCTTGGCAGGCATTCCATGGTACTGCCTTTTCCTAATCTAGAGGGTCTCCACTGCTGATTCAGCATTCTTCTCACTTCTCCGTGCATTACCATACACAGGACTTCGTGAAGGGCATCCCAAGCCTTGCTCTGGAATCTTAGTGGAAGCTTCCATGACCCACTAACTGCTGCATCTGGCAATCCTGCAGAACCAGCGCCATGTGGTTGTCACCAGGGTCTGCTGCCATCTCTAGCAGTAGCCAAGACTACAAAGACCATGGCTACTACAACCTCTAAATGGGTGGGTGGTTGAGATTGTTGAAAAACCTTCCTGGCCCCCTTGTGCAAGAAGCGTGCTCCGTTGGTCTCTTCTCAAAAGAATTTTCATTCCCTTGAGCCTGAGATGGATGGGGTGTTGCCAATTCCTGAGATGCCCTCAAGACAGCTTTCTTTTTGCCTCTGGGCAAAGTCTTTAGAATTTCTTTAGTGGTGGTAACATCTTTAAAAACTGAAGCTTCCTTAACCCTAGTGTTACTCTCATATTTCAAGTCCAAGTTTTTCAAATCTTTCTGCTCTGCTTTCTGCTCCTGATTATTGCAATAAACTTGGCTAAAAGCCACCAGCAATATCCATGCCACCACCTGAATAGGATGCTGCTTAGAAATTTATTCCTCCATGTTCAGAAGTCCAGCACTTTTAAAATTAGCCTCACCAAGAGTCTCAGAACACAGACATAATGCAGACAACTTAGATGTAACATGAGCAGCCTCTACTTGAGCTCTGTTTTTTTTTTTTTACTTTGTACAGTTCTATTGGCATTCTGCTCTTCTGAGCTCCCACCAGAAACACCCATTAAGCTCTACTTACAACAACCTCCAACTTCTGGCTTGCATTAGCTAAACTTTTCAAAATTCTTCCCACAATTTGCAAAAAACTCCAAAAGCTTCTGAACCACATGGTCAGGTTAGTCACAGCAATGACTCCACTTCTCAGTACCAATTTCTGTTTTAGTTAGCTTTTCCATTGCTGTGATTAAAGGGCCTGACAAGAACAATTTTAAGATAAAGGTTTTACAGAGCTGTAGTAGCAAAAACAGCATGGTATTGGTATCAAAACAGAACCGAAGACCAGTGGAACCGAATAGAAGATCCTGAGACAAACCCCCATATATTTAACTATTTGATATTTGATAAAGGGGGCAAAAGTATAGTGTGGAAAGATAGCCTGTTCAACAAATGGTGTTGGAAAAACTGGACTGCCATTTGTAGACAACTGAAGCTGGATCCTTATCTTTCGCCCTGCACAAAAATTAAATCAAAATGGATCAAAGACCTGGATATTAAGCCTACAACTTTAAATTTATTAGAAAAAGAAGTTGGGTCAACACTACACCTTATAGGAGTCGGCCACTTCTTCCTTAATAGAACTCCTATGGCGCATGCTGTAAAATCAAAATTAAATGAATGGGATGCAATTAAACTAAAAAGCTTCTGCACAGCTAAAGATTTAGTTGAGAGCATCAACAGAGAACCTACAGAATGGGAGAAAATTTTTGCCTGCTACACCTCGGACAGAGGGCTAATATCCAGAATTTATAGGGAAC